>JARYZH020001160.1:0-38693 GCA_030021035.2 Notholithocarpus densiflorus | reverse complement strand
TGCTTTGAGGGCTGGACATTCATCCAGTTATCTCTTTCCCATTTAGGAATACTCCATTTACTTTGATATATACTGCTTGGCTGGTTCTACCGCCTTATTATTGATATATATTATTGCTATATATATATTCGAACATGTAATAGAATGCAAACTTGGCAAAGAAGCAAGAAATTAGGAACAATGGGCATTTTGTTCTTTGAAACTTATTTCTCTGCATCTTGCCATCCTATATCTATGGTAAGCTTTTTTGTAGCAGGCATTATTCTTTTGATGGACAATTTCTACTTGAGCATAATTTGGTTTTAATGCTCATTTGAGAAATTTGTTATTTGTAAATTCTATTAAATAGTTTACTTGCTGCAAGTATTTTGATCTCTGCTAATTTCTATGTTTTGTGTCATACTATGTGCTTGATATTTTGTTTCTAGATGGACACCATTGTAACATATGATATATATTTTTTAAATTCTATAAAAGATAGTTGGAGTTGATTTTAAATGGAGTGATACTGTATTTTATACATAGCATTCCTGCAAGTAGGACAAATGAGGGGCTGTACAACATGCCCTTGCACTAATATATATTTTATTGTGAAGGATACTTTGATGAACATTTTCTTTCATTTTTTTTCCCTTCTTTTTTATATAGGTTTGGGAAGAGTTTTAGACTTCCATTTTCTTTTCTTTTTTTTCCAGCTAAAAGTACTTGCCTCTTTGTAGTAAAAAAATTTCAGCTGAGGTTTTGAACTTTCTTTCATCAAGCCAGTGAGTTAGGCAGCTTAGATTTGGTGCAAATGTGAGTTGGGAGTTTTGTCATTTGATGAATTGCCTTGAATGTGTTTGATTATTGTTGTCAATCAGAATCACATTAGAGTTTTGAATGAGATTTACACTACTTTGACTCAAAAGAACAAAAAACTAAGCCCTCTCTCAAAAGTCTTTTTAAAGAATAGAGAATGCCAAGAAGAAATCTGCACTTGACCATAAATTAGGATTTAATATTGGATTATTTCAATGAATTATGTAGACTGCTTAATCTATCCTTTGGAATTGTTTTCCCAGTTTCAGGCTTCTTTTTTTTCTTCCTTCTTGGGTAAACAATATTGAACTTCTTCTTTTCTTCGTTTGCAGCTTCATCTTGATGTCAAACTTAGGATTTAATGTCAAAATCAAAGTTTGAGAGGGAATTTGCAGCTTGAAAGTGGATGGATTAATTGCATTTTGTATGTTAAAAGCAATTTCCCATTTTGATTTGCAAGGACATTCTCACAAATTTAGAGACTACTACACCCCTCTTGGCAGATATGTTCTGAGTAACTACTTACAATGAACATAAAGCATAATATTAAATTTGTATCAACAAAAATGTCCTCACACACTTTATATATAAAAGAAATTGAGGAAACATGAATTTTTTATAGTTATATTTTATTCAGCTTCTTTCATTCCTGTTGTAACAGAGAGACAGAACTAAGTTAAACATGCAAAAGCTTAAATTTTATTTAAATATTCATGTTTTATCAATAATTTTGTTGTGTCTATTGCTATGAAACAAATTGGAGAGCTTGGAAAGGGTATTTTTTCATCTTTGATTTCTATGTTTTTAGTTATTTTAATTTTTCAACCAAGTCAATATAGTGTATATAATTGTATTGTGGCTGTTTGGATCAGTTATATATCTGCTTGAATGCATCAAAATTTTCCTTATAATGTCTATTGAATTTTGCGTAAGAATTTGTATCATGACTATAATGTAGTGATGTCAAATTGGCTATTTTTTCTTCTCATCATCTATTGAGTCTTTTTTTTTTTTTTTTTTTGTTGAGAAAATCTTTTGAGTAGTTGAATGCATGCTCAGTTGCTTAATGGAACACTATGGAGTTTTACCCAAGAAATATGATAAGTTAAAACACGTTGTTTTCTGAAATAGTATGCCATGGTTCAGATATATAGATCTAACAATCTAAATTTTTCTTTCCATTTCTTTTCCTCTCTTCCCTTTTTTTTTTAAAGAAACATAATGATATCTAATTCTTATAATTTTATTACTTCTAATGAAACCATTTTTATAGCTATACACAGGTTATCGTTTTCACCTCTTATCTTTTGAAAAAAATTCATATCCAAAAACAAACAAAAAAGGCGGAAAATTATTTTAGTAGAACAAATTATAGATGGAACATATATACTTGAATGCATGTAGTGGAAGCATGAGAACTAAGTTTATATTGAAAGTAAGCTCATTCATACATAAAATGATCCTGCGTGTTGCGCAGGTTAAAAGCTAGTATATATATAATAGCAGAAGCTGAGAGAAAGTGAGTTTCTACAATTAAGGAGGTGGTGACAAATAGAAAAAAAAGACCCCTTAAAATACTGCCACATACACAGCTTTTAAGTAAAACAGCCGCAGGTTACAACGTTTGGCCTTTCAAAAGTCTGCCACGGATACAGTTTTTTAATTAAAAATACCGTACAGTGCACCGTTTTGGGAGAGACTTATAAAAACCCAACCCGCTTATTAAAAAAAAAAAAAAAAAAAAAAAAAAAAACCCAAAACAGACATACGCTGCAAAAAGAAAAAGAGAATCGACAAAGAGAACCATAGAGAAAGAACTTCAATCTGCGTAGATGATGGAGAGAGAAAAATCTGAGAAGAAAGTTAGGATTTGCCACCATCAGACCACCGTACCCTCCACCGGTATTGTCTCTGTCTTTTTGTACCGAAGGCCAGCGTACTCTCTTCATATTCAAATACTGTTTTTGTAGTTTGAAAGATTGAAACTCCTCACCATTGCTTTTCCTATTCGAATTAGAATCTTAAATCTTCAATATTTCTATGTTTTTGAATTCAAAACCGGCAGTTCCCCTTACTTAATTTTCTAGGGTTCTTCTTTTACCCTTTCTAAAAAAAAAAAAATAGATGGGTTGATTCTCTTTCTTTGGATGCTTTGGTTCCAAATTATCCCTTTATATCTTTTTTGGTGGTAACATTAGGGATTTTGCCCTTGATTTACTGTGGTTAAAAGTCAAAAATTCACCTTGGATTATTTAAAATCTGAATGTATTAGGCGAACAAGTTAATTTTTAATATGCAATTTGTTTGATTAAATTACTGATTGGTCTTTTGTTTTATTCTAGAATTCTTAATCCATGTTGCCAATTAAATTGTGAAAGGTTGTTTCATACGCATCTCAAAACTCTTCTTTTTTTTTCTTTTTTCTTTTTTTGTTGAATGGGTTTAGATTTGATTCGTTTTTGGTTTGGGTTTTTGGGTTTTCTATCAAAATGTTTGTTTCCTCAATTTTAGATATTTGCTTTTGTTTTGTTTTTTGTAAGATTGAAATCATTGGGTATTTCTGCTTCTAACATTTATTTTCCTTCTTCAATCTTATTTTAGGCTTTTCTTGCCGGAACAGCACGCACCTGATAGAGTCCGCAAGGCATACAGAGATAAGCATATATCGTAACGGGTAAAGTTTTTTTTTTCTTTTTTTCTTTTCGTTCTCAAATTTGGGCATCAACACCGGCTCCGGTACGTTTTCTTCCATTTTTTTGCAGACCCAAAACCTAGGCAAAATGGTAAACAGAGAAGGCATGGAGTGGGGACTGGGGAGAGAGAAAAATCTGAGACCGTAGAAGAAGAATAATAGAGATTGAAAGAGAGATAAATCTCAGGGCAGCCACCACCGTCACGTGGCCGGAACCGTTACAGGTAAAGTTTTTCTTTATTTTATTTTTAAAATTACGCGATAACTATGATTTATGTTTAGGTGTTTGGTAGTATAGGTTCAATTTAGGCATTTGGGTTACATTTGATTTTGATTAAGGTTATTAAATTAGATTTGGTTTATGGTTGGGGTATTTGTGTTGTTCCTTTGGTTTTCGTTAATTTTTCAATCAAGGTAGAAAGCAGAGAGTATTTTTGGTCTCTTCAATTTCTTTACACTTCTCGAATGAGTATTTAGGTTTTTGTTTTTAAATCTCTCTTGGATTCAGTTGTAGATTTCATTTGTCATTGATTGATTTCAATTCTGATTTGTGTAATAAAAAATTAATGGGTTTTTCTTTAGCTTTTCTTTTTTTGGGTTTGTAGGTGGAAAGGCAAATCGTTGGAATTTATGTTCTTAATTTTAATTTCTTGGGTTTTGTTTTGTTGATTATTGTTTTTTGGTTAGAATATTTTTTCCCTGTTTGGTAAATTTTTGTTAGATTTTTAGAAAGTATCAAATGTTATTGCTTTATAATCAATCTTCTGGTCTCTTTTGCAGGTAGTTATGTACTGCTCCTATTCATTTAATGGGTAATTTAATCACTGATCTCTATCTTAAGCACATATATGGTTTTGATCAAGGGCTAATTTATTTGAAATGTTCATAGGGAACATTAATACATGCAAGCATCAGGAAGCAGGCACTTTTACCAATGCTTCGAGCTCTAGCCCCAGTTTACGCAGTTGAGATGCTCTTAAGATCATGTGTGTCCAATCTTTCTCCTCTCTTTCTAAGTAACATTTTATATTCAGTTCTACTTTTGTTATGTTTTTTCTTCTTCTTTTTTTGATTTAATTTTGTGAATTCTTATCTGGGTTCATGTGGCGACCACTTAGAAACTTGATTTTAGTGTATAGTTTCTCTGTAGGCATTGATTCGTGTGCTTTTAAATTCTGGATATAATTTCAAAATTCATAAGGAATTTTAAATTCCAATTCTTATTGGATTCCATTTGGGATTTATAGGTTTTAATTTGAACCAAGATGGAATCACAATGGACATTGAGATTGTGTATTTGAAATTTTAGGGGAAACTAAGCTATGGGTTTGAATTTTAGAGTTTGGTCTTAGGTTCTGTCCAAACAAAAAAGATTTATACCAGACAACTACAGTGGCTGCCACTGCTGCATAAGATTGGTTTAACTATCAATCTAGGCTTGCATAACACAACCATTTGGACAAAATAATATTCTATCCTGAATAATCTGTGCATCATGAATTGTATTCTCTCAATTGTAGAGGATGAAGAAGCCTTTGATTTAATATGTTGTATTGCTTGCTTCTGAAATGATGGATGGTCATTGACTTGCTATGCATGTTGCCTATGTGGAGTTTTATTTACAATCTCTCTCTCTCTCTCTCTCTCTAAAATCAAATTCTCAATATTTAAGTAGTCAAAAAAATTTATAAAGAAATGTTTGTTGTTGCAGAGTAAACCAGCAAAACATTAAAAGGTTTTCAAATTGGTTTTAGGTGAGTTAATAATTTTGTTTTGCTGAAATAATTTGGTTATAGTTCTTTTTTGGCTTTTTTATTTTTTTTTTCAATTAATCATATGTCTTCCTCATGTATGGTATACTATTTTGTATTAACAATATGAAAACAACACAGTTATATAGAAGCCGCAACACTAGAAAAAAAAAATGCATTTAATCCTATGCAACACTTAAATCAAATGAAACCATGTTGATTTCAAGTGTAAAAGCAGGGTTGTCAATGTAATAGTGTATGAAAATTGGGAAATGTCTTGATTTCATTGGATGAAAGTTAAGTTCAAAACTAAACTATCTGGCTACCTTTTTTTTTTTTTTTTTTTTTGGGCTTACGAAGTAATATTTCTATAATCATTTGATGATTTTATGGCTATTTAATAAAATGATATGATATTTTCTTTTGTTTTTCTTAATTGAGAATTACATGGTTTGGTAGATTGGAGTCACATATATTCCCCAAATTTCAGGTGCTTTTTTAGATAGTATGTTACTCTACTATTTTCTCTGTTTGGTTAATGGGAAATTGTGAAAAAAGCAAAGGAGAGGATTGGGCTTTTGGGGTACCTTTTTTTCTTTCTCCTTGGTTGGCTGGAAGTTCAAGATGGTAAAAGAATAGAATATTTCTAATATTGTTAATGTTAATGTCGAATTTGGTGTAATTGATGTTATTTTGGGTTAGCATTAGGCACTATCATTTGCCCAGCCAGTAGGCACAAAACCAACAATATAGATCATTAGATAACTCATGTTGTAATCTTTTCAATATAATTTGTTTTAGTCTTACCAATCTACCAATCTGAGATTCTAATTGATTTGTTTCAATTGCATTTTATAGTCATGATATGTTTTTAACATGTGAGCTTTGCTTCAAATGATTGTATGAGAATAAAAGGAATTATTTGTTGAAGAAGAAGCAAATGAAGAAGAATAATGCACTTGCTATAATGGCTTTGTAATATGAATATATATAATGAAACATTCATATACATGTTAAAAAAACAAATTTGTTAAACAATGTTCTCTTTTAAAGTACTCTCTACAATAATTACAATATATGTTGGATAGTACACTTTCAAAGTTTCTTATAGAATTTTATTTTCTACTATATTTAGAAGCAAAGAAATGTTACCAATGATCAAAGCAAGGTTAAAATAAAGGAAGACATTATGAAATTGATTAGGTGGGAAATCTAGAATAAAATTTAATTTAATGGTAAATTCTAATTCTATTGAACTATCTTAGCAAAATAGATAAACACTATTGATCTAGATAGTTAGCAGTCTACCAGGAATCTCTAATGTTGTTTTAAGAGTGGAACAAATTCAGTTTTCAAGAGAATAAGTGGGGTGTATTTTGTTGTCGTGTTTAGTGTTGTGTCATCTAGGTCCTCTAAGGGACTATTTTTATGTATAGCTGTAGTTTTGAAAGTATATCTCGAAATGTAAAGTTGTGATTCTGTTGTACAATTTTATTTTATTTTTCCTCTGGCGTCTAGATTTGCTATCTAAAATGCACAACACTCTATGTTTGGGGTCGCTTCTAAATCTATCTATTGACTATTAATATTGGCAATTTAAATCCCTCATGTATTGCACCCACCGCATCATTGTGCCCCTTCCATCAATATCTGTTAGAATCATTGAATTGTGTCTGTGTCCTAATTAAGAGATAATTTAGTTCACAATTATTTTCCTTGAGATTATTTATATACACACAGATTTTTGAGTTTATGATGTTTACATGCTAAATTTTAATGCATGTATGAATTTAGTTAGTTTGAATGTAACTAACTGATATTAGTTAATTAGTGGCGTTGCTAAAAATAATTTCAAAGAAATCCAAATTGGGTTCCCCTTTGAAACAATTGTTGTTGGTGTCAAATTAGTTGATGATGTCTGTGATCAACTTAAATTAGAATCAGTACAAACAAAGAGTGGGGAAGTGAGGGAATGTCTATTTCTCTTTTATTTTATTAGTGTTTTAATTTTTTGGTTTCCTCTCTATTTTATGTGTGTGTGTGTGTTTGTGTTTTTTTTTAAAAAGTAGCATTGGGACTTCGCAATTATTGTTGTATGAAAATATGTGATTTTATTTAAGCTGCATTTTTATTTGCAAGTATAGAGAGCTGAATGCAAGAAATTATCCAACAAATCGCTTTGTAATATATGCCCGCCACAACATTTAGTTTAGTTCCTTGCAAACAACGGTTTCTTGCATCTATTATTTTATTTTCTGTATGTTTGCTAGAAATTTATTTTATTTTATGTTAAGGACATTGTAATATATAACTAGATTTTGTGAGATTAGTTTCATATTTTCTATCTAAAATCTTATTAGCGGTTTTGTTTATTTATTGATTGATTCTATCTCTACATTTAGTTTAGTCCCTTGCAAACAACGGTTTCTTGCATCTATTATCTTATTTTTTGTATGTTTGCTGGAAATTTATTTTATTTTATATTAAGGACATTGTAATATATAACTAGATTTTGTGAGAATGGTTTCATATTTTCCATCTAAAATCTTATTAGTGGTTTTGTTTATTTATTGATTGATTGATTCTATCTCTGTCCATTGCATTTGGATCCAGAATTCAATTAACAATTTGAAGTTGTTTTGATAAGCTTGACATATTAACATGGGAAATTAACAGAGCAAATGTCATTGGAAATTGAAGAGTGAAAAAACAGAATGTGAGTTAAGGCTATGTTTTATCTCTATAAACCCAAATCTTATTATTAAAAAAAAAAAAAAAAATCACCCCCAACATAAAAGGGCTTTGTGGTTAATTTGCTTTGGGTTGGTGCCTTTGTGTGTTTTCAACGACATATGATGCTCACTATGTGCTTGATATTTTGTTTCTAGATGGACACCATTGTAACATATGATATGTATTTTTTAAATTCTATAAAAGATAATTGGAGTTGATTTTAATGTAGTGATATTGTATTTTATAGATAGCACTCCTGCAAGTAGGACAAATGAGTAGCTGTACAACATGTCCTTAATGAATTTTGAATTTTAATGTATTCTTATATTAAATTGATTGTTTTCTAATTCATAAAATGATCTCGCGCATTGCGCAGGTTAAACGCTAGTTCTCTATAAATAACCAAATAAAGGCCTAAATGTAAAAAGAAATATTATGTTCACAACATTTTCAGAATAAATCTCAAGTGACAAGTTGTTACAAGTAGTTATTGGTGAACAATAAAGTAATTTTAGTGGTATGTTCAAGTTAGAACTAATAATAAGTTAATAATTTACTACCTATGATTTGTTGTGAAAGTGTTGTGAAACAAAACAAATAAAGAGAGATTAAACATCAAATAAGCTAACAAGTCCCACATGTTCCGCGTGATCTTTATATAGTTCAGCCAACAAACCTTTAGTTATGACCTTATGGGATCAATAATCAATAGCTCATGGACACCTTTTGTTTCTTAACATTCTCTCTAACACTAGTGTACTTCATGTCAATATGCTTACTTTGGCTTCCACTTTTGTTATTCTTAGAGAAGAAAAATGCAATCAAATAAAGTGTGACAAAATTTTTAAAGGTTTTGATATAGAATTGAAAATCTTGAGATTTGTGATAAAAAGATTTTAACCATATATAATGCATGTGTTGTAGCTTAGTATTCAATAGCCTCCACGGTAGATGAAGCAACAATTGTATGCAGTAATTCTCTAAGATATATCACCTCCAAAAAATAAAAAGGAAATTATATGTTGTAGTAGACTTTCTTGTCTCCACATCCGGTAAAATTGGAATTTGGGTAACCAATCACCTCCAACTGGTTAATATGCATGTAAGTCAACCTGTAATCATTGGTTCCTTGTAAGTATCTCAACCTTTTTTGCAACTTTCCAATGATCCAAACCAGGGTTGCTTTGATATCAACCTAATGAGATACTGAGTGTTGAAGTAGACTTTCTTGCGTGCATACTTTCACTACTTTTGGGCAAAGCAAAATGAAAATACAATTGTTTATCTTCTTCCTCAAAAACTTTAATGATATAAACAAATGTTTTATCTTACATAGTCCAACACTAACTACAGTTAGTCCTTTACGTAATTGAGCAAAAATTCAACATAAATGAAAAAAGACATTTAAACTCCTATCGTCAAATCATACATGTTAAATGTTTCCCTCCAAAATACAACGTGAGAACCAGATTACCTTCAATAGTTAGTTCCATGAGCGACCACTACCATGACCTCTCCCACGATCTCGAAAACCCCCATGACCTGATTGATTGATATTCATTGAAACAGTCAATTTTAGTAATCAAATTCACGCACTCATACATGTAAACACCATGACGAGCGTGCAAGTGTATGCACGCGCGTGTCTAAGAATATTCAAGCTAGACAACTAACCTGACGGGGGAGGAGGCGCACCACGCCCCATTGCAGCCAAATCAGGACTGACCTTCTGTCCAGCTTCCTCAAGTATGCTGATGAGTTCCTTTGCAAATCTAGCATTTGCAGCAGTGAAGAAAGTGTATGCAGTTCCTTTCGCCCCAGCCCTTCCTGTTCGACCAATACGGTGAACATAGTCCTCAAGGGATCCAGGGAAGTCATAATTTATCACATATTTCATGTCCTTCACATCTGCCAAGAAACAAAAGGGCATTATAAGTTATAAGAAATGCATTAGGCCAACGATCTCTCACATCAGAAGCTTATTTAGATCAGAGAATCTATGACCTCAACACATTTCTGCATGTATGCTAGTGTGTTGTTGTAGCAAATAAACACAAAATGTCAGATGAAAAATACCCCCATAAACCGTATTCTGGCAACAATTATGCACAGAGGGGAAGTGTTCAAGGGTAATATCCAATATCCATAGACATGAAAACAAGTGGCTCAAACAAACATACAAGTAGGTTCCATGTGACAAATAACATCAACTTAGGTAAAAAAAAAGGTGTTCATGAGACAATTTAGAGACCACTAAATATAGCAAAGCAATAACTAAAAAAAGGAATCTTTCAAAATAACAGAGTACAAGCATCAGGATAGAAAACATAACAAATGAGTGCAAATAAAAATAAAGGTATATATCCAACATACGTAGCAAAGAGCTGAGTGAAATGGTTTGCATCTGTTTAATCAATGAAAGCATGATTAATACTAAAAATGTTCCTCAAAAAAAACCGCTTGAAAGATAATAACGTAAGATACAGCTCAAAAGGAAGAAATCCAATGGTGGATTGTACCATAAAGCCCATCCAATAAAATTAAAAGAAGACTTAAATTAGGGACAACAAGAAGATCAGATAATATTTTCCTTCCAAAATGAGATGCTGATGGTGAGTGCTATTAGTAAATTGTTTACCAACACAATTTCCTGTACTAAAATAGAATATCTATCAAGCCTTTGAACAAGCTTTAAGAGTTTTATCTCCATACCTAAACCACAAGCTGCAACATCCGTAGCAGTCATTATAGGACTCTTGCCAGCTTTAAACTCTAAGAGGACCCAATCCCTCTCTGCTTGACTTTATCTCCATGAATTGAAAGAGCTAGCCAACCATCCATGTGAAGCTGCCGGGTGATCTGATCACATCCTTTCTTGGTATCCATGAACATCAATATTCGGCTGCCATCCATGATATCCTCTAGCAATTTAACCAATCTGGAAAATCAAACCTATCAGCAAAATGACCACATCAAATCTCATATGATGAGATCTTGAAGGAATTAGAATATACAAGAACAAAATAGAAATGGGGCCTACTTGTTATATTTCTGGTTTTCAGAAACAATGTCAACGTGCTGGTGTATAGCATGGTTAGCTTTCAAATCTTGAGATCCTATTATCAGTCACCTATGCGAAGTCCAAAGATAAGAGCCAATCACATAACATAATCGCACATTACAAACAGATACACATACCACAAGCTGGAACTTTCCAAAAGGGCATAAGCCCTCCAGAACTCTAGCAATTACAAACCAAGCCATTAAACCTGGGAAATTTCCCTCAGTTTCAAGAAAAAGGAAAGAGAGGGAAGGGGTAGGGGGAAATTCACCAAAAACAAGCTGCCTCAAAATGAGTAAAATGACATGAGTTATGACTGGCAACTACATACATCAAAAGTATAAAATAAAAACGAAACACAGAAAAGAATATATCCTAACAGAAGAAATCCCACAACTAGGCAGTCGCAATATTAAGTTAGAGCACCTTACTTTGTACGGGTTGTAAAGAAACTGTCTAGCAAGTTGTTCAACCTCCTTAGGCCAGGTAGAACTCCAGTACAAAGTTTGCCGATCTGAGCGAATCTGCATTGAACAAAACATTAGGAGGGAAGTAAAGGGCCCATCGCATTGCCATCAGTGATACCTAACAGTGGATTAGCTGGCATCTTCAAAATACCACATTTGTACTACTTGCAACTGGGCATAAACATTACAAAGTGATCATTAAGGCAATCAGTATCCCAGGACCAGGGTCAATCCTAGAATGAAGCATTTATTAAATTTAAACAATTATAAAATAAAATTAAAAAAACCCCATGGACATTATTTTATTGGCCTATCGCATTGCCATCAGTGATATTGCTAAATCCAAAATCTTTTCCTAAAACACTAAGACTCCTAAAAAAACACTATGACTACTAATAACTAGAAAAGGGACTTTAGAACTTCTAAACCAAATACAAAAATGACTCAAAACACAAAATAAGACTCATGGGCCTCTGGTAGAGACAAGAACAGTCATTCCTGAAAAAATGGAATTTAACAGATTGCCCTTATTCTACACCAACAAGCAAGCCTTAGTCCCAAATTTTTTGGGATTGGCTATGGATTCTCAACAAATTAGTCAAAGTAGGCCACATTTATTTTTTTCTGAGATTTATTCCAGTTAAAATTAATTAAAACTATACCAGTAGCTTTCTATCCTAAAGAAACTTAATACTAAAACTCAATAATAATTAAAGTAGCCTATGAAATGTTCCAAGAAGGCCCCACATCAAAACGAGACCACAAATCTATCTTTTTTTTGTTTGATCTTGCTTTTCCTCAATCTCTTTATTGTCTACATCATATCTTCTCTTTGGTAGGGAAGTAAGCAAGAGGCTTCACTAATGATATGGCCTTTGAAAACTTCAAAAATATATATATATATATATATATATATAAATAATCTAATAAGTTCTTGTTACAAGCTTAAGTTCTATTGGACAAGACCTGCAATTAAGTACTAGAAGTCACATTGGGATTCTAAACCAACAATTAGAACTTCCACACTGTTCAAGAACTCAGTTCAGCCAAGCTATTTCAGATCAGACATCTGCTAATCTGCCCTTCTTTTCTAACAGATTAATCCATAAATGAAAGCAGGAGACAGAAAGGCATAAGGAAGAGGAAATATGAGAGCTAGGGGAAACAATCATCCGTCAAAAATTATTTTTGTAACAGAGATAAAAGTATAGTAATGATCATGACATAAGATTCAAACAGCAAGGCACAATTCAAACCTGAGATAAAAAATTTTGAATCTGAGGCTCAAAACCCATATCTAGCATCTGATCTGCCTCATCCAACACAAGATATGTAACCCTTCACAAGTTTGTATGATGAGAATCCAACATATCAATCAACCTCCCAGTCCCAGGTGTCGCAATTACAATTTCAACGCCTGGTCCAGAAAATGAATAAATTTGACATTAACAAAATAAAAAAGAGTAAGCGACTACATAAACCTAGAAATGAAAGTAATAAAAATAGCTAAGTCATCTCACATAGTAGCTCCCTATCACAGGAGAGCCAGTTCATGGAAATCAAAATACAGCAAGAAATGAAAAGTTGTCTAAAACTCAATTGACAACCTACCTTTCTGAAGATCTCGAACTTGAGGTCCCTTTGGAACCCCACCATATATGCATGTATTTTTAATTTTTGATGATGCACCAAATTTAGTACAAGTACATTCATTTTGTATTTGAACAGCAAGTTCACGGGTTGGAGCTAATACCAAGCTACCAACACAATTGGGCCATCTCCAGGAGCTGAAAAATATAATGGGGATCAACGAAACATATTTCTAGAGATTGACAAAATATAAACAGAGGCATATCAAGATCATATTAAGAATAAATCAACCCAAACATTACACCCTTGCAAAGAATTGGCCGGGCATTAACATAGACAATGGCCCCTTAGAGCTATTGGCCATCCTTGAGCTTAAATAGGGGTAGGTTCGACAAAGCCAGCTTTTGTAATCTCTTCAATAACATAATCTGTTGACAAGTAGGTATAAACATTATCTCACCAATGTCAAAAAAAGAAAAAATAACTTGCAAGTTGAGGATAAGTCAATGACTCACTACTAGATATGCAGGATTCGCAATACAGTTTAGATATTACATTGTCAGTTAAAATCATTAGAATTCCAACCCCCAGTGGTAAAAATCTTTAAGACTATGAAAGAAGATTTCTAAAATTTATAAACCTTGAGAACTATTGCAAAATCATTTTAAAGAAATGAATTTACACATATATTCTTTACGTAAATCATACAAAGCAAAAATTTTCAACGTCAGATAAAGAAATAAGGCAGTGGATAGGTGTGAATCATAATTTATAACAAGAATTAACATATTACTCAGGCACAGTATGGTCCCAACACTGCTCCTTCCAGGTTGTAATGAATGTCTTTATAGAGTAATTACTAATTAGCAATTGCAAGATCAGCTTCAAAATTGTTAGCCTCCTCAGTCTCCTTGCCATTATCTACTGTATCAACATCTAGTTCTACCTCTTTAGACACATTGCAGCCTAAATCTTCAGGTTTTCTTTTCTTTTTTGATGATCCACTACAACTCTCATTGTGCCTTTGGACAGCTACTGACTTGGACAGAACTAGAATCATCATCACTATTTTCATCATCATCAGAGCTTGATGAAACAAATCTAATGTGCTTGCCACAAAAATACTTCTGTACAGAAGAGAATGATTCGATACGCTGAGAAATAGAATGCAAAATGGCAGTCTCAGAGTTCATCGCCTTTGGGATAGCAGAAATATGCATCCCCAAGCTTTGAACACGTAAGCAAATTATTTCCTTGCTGGCAACAGAACGCTTCTTAGCAATAATTTCAAAACATTTTATTTATACGATGATTCTCTCTGTTTGGTTATAAAGTGGACAGAAACCAACATGGATAAATATTTACCTTTCACAAAATTTGTGTATACACGCAGCATAAGAAATTTTAAAATTAATAACCATCAAAGTTAATATTTAATATTTTTAAAGAGATAAAAAAGAATAATAAAATAAATGTTTTTGACGAACAAATATTAATAGCATAAATTAGTAACTATTACACAAAAAGAAAATATTTAGGTTGAATTTTTTAAGAGATATTGAAAGGGAAAAAACAGAAGAAGCAAAATTAAAAACTAATTCTAACTTTTCTTAAAATATATGTGAAAACTCAAAATTTTAAAAATTTTCTTTTGAAAGTTTTTTTTTTTTTTTTTAGTTATTGAAAGAGCGTAAAAAAAAAAATTATTTTTTCTTTTCCTTGTTTTTTGAGTAATTAAATCATGTAAGATTAAATTAATTAGTTTAGAGCTAATACTCTTAACTCTCGTGGGTTAAAGCAAACCCAATATTAAAAAAATTCTAAGTAAATTAAAAATTCTTTAATTTGATTTTTAATTTCTTAATATTCTTAATTAAATATGCATAATCGAAATTTGGATAATGAACGGCTTTGAATCTCTTGAACATAAAAATAACCTCTGCTATTAATATTACATCATTTTAGTATTTTACTTTAAGCTAGGATTCAAAAGGCTTTTAGATCTAGTTGATGTGAGTGGGACCATGCAAGAGCTGGTTTGAAGAAGGATAGTAAATTAATCCCAGTCCAGCCCACCAACATAAACATAATAGTAGTAACCATTATGGGCTTGGCTATGCCATTTGATAAAGGTAATGGTCAGCAATTGTATCCTAAGATCATTGAAAAAAAAGCAGAGAGCTTATTGTTATAATAATTTTCAGTTGTTATCTTTTAGTTGAAGATTGATGGCTTAGCCATCAATCTGAATGATTTGGGCTAGTTGTGACCCTACCCTCTATGAATATGATCTCCTTGAGTCCTCACCTAAAACAGAATATCTTATGATACAATATTTATTACATGAAAAAGAGAAAGGAGTCATCTGCTCTTCAATTAGCAGAGCAGATGTATCCAGTTGCGACCTGGTGCTATCTTTTACTGACTATTATCAACATTATCCTTTGCATTGAACAATAATGATTTAAAGAACTTCGAAGAGATTTGACATAAGGATAAACTAAACTTCATGGAAAAAGAAAGAAAATATTCATTTATAGTAATCTCTAAATTTGAGAACAAGTGTTATATAATTTAGATACTAGGGATAGGTTTCGCTCGAATAAACTGTTTGAGAATGGCTTTCTCTTCATCAATGCACTTCTTTTCTTCAGGATCTTTTGGTTTGATCTTCCTTTTCTCTTCCAACATCCACTTGAAAAGTTCACGCTGCTGATCCTCTGGAATTGGTTCCCGCAACTTCACAGGTTTTGTGACGGATGGTGAGTGTAAGGTTTTTTCAGCAATAGGAGCAGTTTTAGTAGCGGAGATTGAAACTGGAGTTGCACCTTCTTCTTTTATGGGCTCATCTTTCTTCTTTATCCGCACAAAGAGGTAGGCTACAAAAGTTCACAGAAACTCTTAAGGAGCATATTTAGAGCCCTAGAGACAACTTTTTGATAGGCTTCAAGACAGTGTTAACAGAAGCTTAAACTAACAACTTATCTAGATTAAAAAATAAAAGACTAACAACTTATACAGAAAAATTACACAAACACAGGGGGAAAAGACCAAGTTTGACCACAAACCCAGATATAAATACCTCTCAAACTATATAGGAACATAACATGTAAAGAATTTATTTCCGTTATGAGACCGCTCAGTCTACTTCGATGTCAACGTGACGAAACCAGTTTTACCAGTTTTAAAAATGATCACCAGATGTAGGACCTATATATTAAAAAGATCATACCCAGTACACAAAGATCACACACTTTTGTGGGGTTGGAGAGTGGTGATTGGTAGGCATCCTTGCCCCTACTTATAAAGTCATTAATATTTGTTCAACAACTATTTAAGTAGGTAAGCGAGTTTGAGCAAATAGAATATGTTGCTACTCACCTATAAGTTCCTAATGAGCCAGTTGAATGAAACCATCCAACTTACTGTTACAGTATGCAAGATACTATGCAGTATGCACACCCTAAGGAATTGATACTAACTTTGTCTATCCAACATATTGTTCATCATCGACATGGATAAAGCCAAAAATTACTGGTATATGATTTTAATCATATCAAGTAATAGAGCTTTAGATGAACAGTTAAAAATTAGGCAAGAATTGCATTCTGTGTCTTTTTCTCCCACCTATTGTAATTATTATACTTAGAATGATAGACAAACAAGTCTTTTACTTGATCATTGGCTGTTTTCCATGATAAATAGCCAAAACCATTACTCTGATTAGGCAACCATAAGGCTGTACTAATAAAATGAAGAATGCCATGAGCTATTACTGTTACTCCCATTTTAACAAAACAAGAAGTTCTAACAACAACAACAAACTCCAAGATTTCCAAAATGAAGGAATATGCATCCATTTATAAGGAGCATAAGGCTGTACTAATAAAATGAAGAATGCCATAAGCTATTACTGTTACTCTTACTCCCATTTTAACAAAACAAGAAGAAGTTCCAACAACAACAAACTCCAGGATTTCCAAAATGAAGGAATATGCATCCATATATAAGGAGCGTGCATCGAAACCTGTAGTAAACTAAAAGTTTAAGTTG
Source organism: Notholithocarpus densiflorus (assembly GCA_030021035.2). Classification (NCBI taxonomy): domain Eukaryota; kingdom Viridiplantae; phylum Streptophyta; class Magnoliopsida; order Fagales; family Fagaceae; genus Notholithocarpus; species Notholithocarpus densiflorus. Next base: position 21,548 of record JARYZH020001160.1, on the reverse strand, counting down.
AGAAATAATGGTTTTTATCAATAGAAAAATAAACAACTGACACAGCTGAGATATGGGATTCAAACAGTGATTTTGCCTCTACTTCAACTAACTGGGAAGGGGAGGGTTGGTGGGGACATTGCCATTTGGTCCAAGGATATCAAAGGAGAATCATAAATCCCACACAAGACATAAAATGTTTATTTCCCCTCTAATAGGAACAGTATATTAACCCCATACTTATCACCACTCTTTACACATTTGCGTTCCGAGACTCTTTAGTGCATATTAGTAATTAGATGTCACATATGACATAACCAATTAAGATCTAAATCCACAGAGGCAAGAATCAACATCTTATCACACAATTCCTCAACTAAAGAGAATCATAAATCCCACACAAGCCCAACCATGGAACACCAAATCTCATTTAGTCAGAATTCCTCCATTCCCATCAAGGATTCCTCCAAAAATGAGATATTTAAAACCGTAACCCTTTATCCTAACAGCAGAATACCCATCAACAATAACATCATGAAAAGCACCCGATAAGCTTAAAAAACAAATCTTTTAAGCTGAAATCTTAAAACCCATTACACCTTTTTATAAATTTAATCACTTTGCATACGATATAAACACCCACATATATTAATGTAGATAGGAAATTAAGATAAACAGTGAATTACAAAGCTGAAGAATAAGAAAAAGAAAGGGACCTCCAACAGCAAGATTGACAGCCACGAGCATAGGCCAGAGAAAATGACTCTTTTGGTGGAGGCTGAGGTGGCAGAGCTGAAGACTCATGAGTGACCATTGCTGATGGTGAAGAAACTAGCTCGTTGGGTTTTTGTTTGGTGCTCTTGAAATTCTTTCAGTTGTGCTGTTTGTGAAAGACGACAAGCAAGTAGTCAATCAATCAAAAGTCAAATACTAGAACGCAAATACTGAAAGCAAAAACAACAAAAGCACTGATTCACTGAAGTTGCTTTTGGAATCCCTTATTACTGTTTCTCAAAAACATAATATATATATATATATATATATTTCTTTTTTTTTTCTTTTTTTTTTTTGTGGAAAGGGTAGAAATTATTTGATCTTACATTTTTGGGTTTGTTGGTGTCGAGCTTTGGACCTTCGCTCATCGTTGCTTCAAAAGTTCTTTTCTTTGTCAACTGTCAACACTCTTTTTCGATCACCTACTACAAGACTCGATCCGGATCTTCTCCATTTTAAAATCAAATGGAGAGTGTCGATTTAAAGGCTGAGATTCATTCCAAAGAGATCTAAGGCTATAATTTCGCCACCTCTTTTAAAATCAATAACTCAAAAGGTTAACGTTAGTTAGTTAAAAAAAAAAGGGTAATTACGGAATTGTTGTTTGGTCGAAATTTAAATTGTTTTTTCGTGATTTGAAATTTGAAATTTGACATTTTACCTACTTAATATTTTACTGAAATTTAAGTTGTCTGCATGTTTAATATTATTTGATTTTGTATTTTTATGTTTTTTTGTATTTTTAGAGGAAAAATATATAAAAGTGGAGCAAAATTATATATCTAGCCATGTTCTTAATAAAGATGAGTTAGAAAGCTCTAACTAAGCTGACCTAAGGTGAATAAAGTATCAAATTTCAAATCACAAATAAACAACTTAAATTTCGACCAATGGATAAATTGTAATTTGCAAAAAAAAAAAAAAAACACTACAAAGTTTTCTGCCAAAGGCAGCAGAAGGAAAAGAAAAAAAAAGGAGTGTCCACTGCTGACAGAGGCATCATGATCTAAGAGGCTAGTGGTTGCGGTCATGGTGGTTGGCTTTCAGAGGATGAGACCATCACTGCAGAAGTCCACCACTGTCACTGCCAGCAACTCCAACGGCCACAACACCACCATACCTAATAGCTTTTAGAGAAAAATCCAAAACTTAATGATAATGATAACGATTTTTTTTTTTTTTTTTTTTTTTTTTTTTTTTTTTTTTTTATGTAAACCAACGTTAACCTGTAATGTGTTTAACTTTAACCTTAGTTATTTTTATTTTTATTTTTTTGAGAACAACCACAGTCACGTTGAGTAATAAGATTTAATTGAGGTGGCACATTTTACACCTTAGATCTATTTTAAATAGATCTTTTCCATGAAATGGATACTCTCCATTTCTCTTTGAAATGAGGATCCAAATCCCTACAAGGCTACGCACTCTAAAATTTTGTCAAAGAATTTTTTAATTATTTTATCTTGTCATCCCTTTTTACCATACGTTTGTGTTTGTTTCCATTAAACATATTTTTAGAAGATTTTTCGCCAATTTTTGGTGTTTAGTTGCACTAAAAACATTGGCTATTCAATTATTCAATACATGAAAAACAGTGCTATCTTTTCTTAAACTATACAAGAAAATCTAAGATACGAGTATGACATGTTAGTCCAACGAATTAGCTGTCAGTAACCAATGACAAAAAGATTGAGTTTTATTGAGTTCTCAATGTAAAATTATGAGTCCAAGACGAAAGTTATTTGTGGAAGAAAACTGAGTTTTTGTAAGTTTGATTGCAAGTTCGACCGATCCAGAGATGAGTTCAACCCTTGCTTGATTCAAAGTTCAACTGATCAAGAATCGCAAAATCAATTATTTCAAGTTGGAGGTGATTTTTTTAGTCAACTGTACATGTGGGTTTTTCAGTTTTTGTAACCTTAATGAAGAGTTTATATAAAGGCTCATTAAGCACGACTTATAAAGAGGATAGAGAGGTAGAAACCCTAAGTTTTTTAGAGAGTTGATTTGAGCCTCCACTAACAATCAACAGTGCTGTCATAGTGTAGATTAAAGTTGCTTGTCCAAATCTCAAAATCACAAACAAGGAGTTTTAGGGTTGAGTCTTTTTTTTTTTTTTTTTTTAAGGGAAGATTTAGGGTTAAGTCTAGTATATAAACTTCAATTCTATTCTAGTGGGTCAGTTAACCTTGGAATTGATAGGTTAAATCCCTCCAGATTATTACTGTGAAACGGTATGTTTCATAGGTTTTCTTGGATCACCCTATTGTTGTCTTATATTATTTTCGTTGAATTTACTATTTTATTGCTTTATTGGTGACATATTTAATATGCAGCAATTAACCTGGAAATCAATCTAACGCTTTGTTTGTTTCAATGGAAAATTTTGTATAAAGATAATTTTTCGTGTTTTCTAATGTTTTGTAGCATAAGAAGAAATGAGTTAAGGAAAAACTATCTTTGGTTAACAAAAAAAAAAAGACTTATTTTTAGAAATTGTTTTCCACTTATTAATTCATAACTGATTAATTATTTGAAGTTGATAATTTTGCTGTAAAATCAAGGGGTCTAAAAAACCTAACTTGACCCCTGGAGAATTTGTATGGAAAATTCACCTTTTTTTAATTTCAAATTTTTCAAAAACAATAGAGTCAAACACTTATTTTTCTAAATAAGAATAATTTAAATTTGCTGGAAAATTTATGATCTGATCTTACTCGTATCCAATTGTGATATATTTGTGCTTAAGTTTTTTTTTTTTTTTTTTTGAGAAAGTTGTGCTTAAGTTAAATGATAATTAAATAATAATTATTTTTTACTACGGTTAAAGTGGACGGATTCAAATCATAGAAATTTAACCAACAATGGAGGAGGCAATCCTTAGGCCACAGACTATTGGTAATCAAATAATTATTAATTCATTGAAGTCATTTTTCACATTTTTCATATATCAATGGAATAATCACATAATTCTTATCATTTTACATTGTCTGCTACTTTTTCTTTTTTCCCCCATGACATATAATATAATCGTAACTAATTTTTCTAATTGTTAATGATATTATGTTATATACAGCCAAATAAATTTTACACAAGGCCCATATAAAAACTTTTCCACGAATTATTTTTAAATGAAATTATAATAGACCTGCACATGACATTGGCTAGTCACAAGAATTACGACACAAATGAAAAAGTACTGCAAATGAGCTCCTTGTTTCATAATAGAGCATGATAGCAATTATTCATAACACAGGTAATTATCAATAGAAATTGAGTACATCTAATGACGCATACGGCTTGTCAGCCCTTTTAGGGTATTTTAAGCAAAATAATAACACCAGTACATACGATCCTCAACCAAGTTGAAGCATCGTTTCCGCCAATGAAGATTAATATAAAGAACACTGACTACACCCAAAAAGAAAATAATGTAAGATACCAAAAAACTCATAAAGAAGGCTAGAAGATCAACTTCATACCATTTGCCGTCACTTGCCTCTGAAGATTTTTGTGGTGATGGAGGTGATTCATCTATAACAGTGCAACTTTTCTTTAGTGGTGGACCGCAAAGAAATGGATTTCCTTCATAGCTGCTCTCTCCAAACGTTGAAAATTGTTTTTTCATGTCTGGAACTTTGCCTGATAAGTTGTTGTGAGCCACAGTGAAAACTGCCAGAAACGTTAGATCAGTCAATACTGAAGGAATTTCTCCACTCAAATTGTTTTGAGAAAGGTCTAAGCTCTCCAACTGAGTCAAATTTGAGAACGTTTTTGGAATAGGACCATTTAATTGATTGTGGGACAAGTTCAATGAAAAAATTGAAGATAGTCGTCCTAACTCTGGTGGGATTTCACCTATTAGCTTGTTGAATGACAAATCCAATGTAGACATCATATCAAGGATGAGACCCTGGTACAAGTTAGACCTATATTTCGTCAAAAACTCAATCTCAATTGGTATATTGAAATTAAAATCTGTCCCTTCAATTTGACGATCCTTGTTTAGAAGAGATTTATATGGGAGGGAAAATCCAGAGGACCCAATAGAATAATCTCTGTAGACAAATTCACTAGCAGCTTGCTTCCCAAAGGATATATTGTAAAAGCAATATGGTATTGTCCCAGAAAAAAAGTTCCTAGAAAGATCCATTATGCTTATCTTCTTTAACCAACAGAGCTGCTTTGGAATCATTCCACTAAACTGGTTACCACTCAACAAAAGTACTCTTAAATTAGAAAATCTGTCAATTTCTTTAGGGATGTTTCCAGAAAAGCTATTATCTCTAATGTCTAATGTCACAAGATTTGATGCATTGAGAGCAACTTTTGGTAGTGATCCTATGAGATTGTTCCCTCGCAAAAGTAGGTGCTGCGCATGTTCTAGATTCAAGCAAGAAGGTAACAATCCCGAAAGCAAATTATAAGAAAGATTTAATGTTGAAATTTGTCCACACGGAATCTTACCCTCAAAAAAGTTGTTACTAAGGTCAATAATCATAGCATCACTATTATTTACTATCCATACAGGAATTATACCCGACATGTGATTGTTGCTAATATCTAGGTACACAACTCTTAGGCGTACCACTGGAAGAGTACCTGTGAAATAATTATTGTTTAATTCCAAAGAAAAAAAGTATTTGTTGAAGTTCTTTGAAAAAATTTCACCGTGAAAGTAATTATTAGATAACCTCAAAATATTCAAGTGGGTGCAATTGGCAACCAATTCCATTGGTACCTCTCCAGAAAAATTATTGAAGGACAAATCCAATTTCTCTAAATTACTCATGTCACCAATTGAGGATGGGAGATCACCTTCAAAATAATTTAGGGATAGATTTAGATATTCTAATTTCGGAATAATCTTTCCAATATTTTCTTGAAGCCGCCCATCAAGGTTATTGCCAGAGACATCCAACCAACGAAGATCCATGGAGAGATATGATGGCAAATAAAATTGACCCGCAAAAGAGTTACTTCGAAGACTCAACAGTTGTAGTCTAGTATTGTTTTCAAGCAACCAAATGGGGAAGCTTCCATTCAACTTATTGTGAGATATATCAACGACTTCCAATTCATGTTGGTCGAAGAGAAACTTAGGAATGTTACCGGTGGGCTTGTTTAGACTACAGTTAGACAGTAATAGCACCTGTAATTGAAATGATGGGTCCCAACTGGGATTTTCAGTTTTGATATCAAGCTTGTTGTTGTCACTAAAAAGTTGAATCACCTTAAGTTTGGAGTGATTAGCAAACAAGCTGAAGGAGAATAAACCTTCAAAAAGATTATAACTCAGATCAATGTACTCAAGGGATGTCCAACTGGCTACAGGAGACAAAGACAAGTTTCCACTGAACCGGTTGTAAGATATATCTAACAACCTAAGAGATGTCAAATTGGTTAAGCATGGAGGAAGGATTCCTTCAAAGTTATTACCACCAAGATCTAACTCTTCCAGTTTCTTCAGTGCACACATTTCTGTCAAAAGCAATACGATTAATTAGTTCTGTCTATCCTAAAAATCTCCTAAAATAAGAATCAGTAAAACAAGTGAATTAGTATATGCGATCAAAATAATTAATTTCGACTCCCGAAAAAGTGAATGATCAATTGTTTGTGCGTTCAAGTTGCAACCAATTAGATCTATTCTATAAATAACCATCTCCTGAAATCAAGGAAGGCAGTTATGATCGAAGTCTGTAACTTCCCCTCTGCCTTGAACTCTTGGAAGAACAGAGTGAGTCTTGAAGCTGGAAGCTGGAACTCTGAGGAAGATAGAATCAAAATGATGGCGTTTGTATTTACTGGAAATGCACCGTTTCACTAAATGTGTTTCCTTCTATTTAAGTCATTAAACCACACGACACTGTTTTGATTCTATTTAAGTTACCATTGGGAAGTAGTAGTTAGACTTCATCTTTCTCTTTATTCTCAGATTTCAAAGGCTCCACGTTCTCTGTCTTCACCAATTGTACACTATCTAACATCCCCCCTCAAAACCATGGGGTCAACAGACACCATGATTTTGGACCTGAGAAAAACAAACTGAGAGGTAGAGAGGCTTTTAGTGAAAATGTCAGCGAGTTGATCCCCAGTGGCAATATACTGAACTTGAAGATCCCTGCGCAAAACTTTCTCACGAACAAAATGGTAATCAACCTCCAAATGTTTGGTGCGGGCGTGGAAGACAAGATTAGAGGCAATTGCTAAGGCAGATATATTATCACACCAAAGCTTGGGAGCAGAAGGAAGGAAGATGCCCTGATCTTTGAACACTTGATGAAGCCAACACAGCTCAGCAACAGTAGAAGCTAAGGCACGATACTCGGATTCCGTAGAAGATCTGGAAACTGTGTCTTGCTTATTAGCACTCCAGGTAATAGGGTTGTACCCAAGATAGGCAATGAAGCCAGTAGTAGATCGCCCATCAAAAGGATCACCCGCCCAATCTGAGTCAGAAAAGGCAGAGAGAGAGATAGGACCAGGTTAAAGAAGAATGCCAAAATTGAGAGTGCCATTGATGTATCTGAGGATGCGCTTAGCAGCAGTAAGGTGAATGTCTGTAAGGAAAGACATAAACTAACAAACCTGGTGCACAGCAAAGCTTAAATCAGGTCTGGTGAAACTCAAATAATGGAGAGAACCAACTAAGCTTTGATATTCATGTGGATTTGAAAGTAGAGAGCCCTCAATAGGCACCAATCTGAGGTGGGGAGCACAAGGAGATCTGGCAGGTTTGGAAGACTGCATTTGGAGCTTGAGAAGCAAATCTTGAGCATATTTGGTCTGAGTAAGAAACAGGCCTTTGGATGATCTGGTTATTTGAAGCCCAAGAAAGTAGTGAAGAGGACCCAAATCTTTAATCTCAAAGGCTTGACTTAACTGAGCAACCAAAGAATCTAAGAACCTGGGATTGTTCCCAGTGATTACTATGTCATCTACATAGACCAAGAGATAAACCACAAGCTTGCCATGATGAAGAATGAACAAAGAGGAATCAGCAAGAGAAGCTTGAAACCCCATGTGCAACAGTTGAGTGGAAAACCTTTCAAACCAGGCCTTGGGTGCCTGTTTAAGCCCATAGAGAGACTTCCAAAGTCTGCACACATAATTAGGACATAAAGGATCAACATACCCAGGAGGCTGCACCATATACACTTCTTCCCTTAAATGACCATGAAGAAAAGCATTCCTAACATCCAACTGTCTCAAAGGCCACTCAAACTGAACAGCAATGGAAAGAATGATTCTAACTGTGGGAGGTTTAATAACAGGGTTGAAAGTCTCCTCAAAATCCACACCATATTGTTGATGAAAGCCCTTGGCAACCAATCTAGCCTTATACCTATTAATACTGCCATTACTGTTGAGTTGAAGTTTGAAAACCCAGAAATTTAAGAACTGGGAGGGCACCTAAGTTTATTAAAATTTCCTTGTCAAAGTGATTCCAACTTAAATTTAAGTGCGCCAGCTTGCTCATTTTAGACAAACAATTGGATTCTATAAAAAACATATTCAACCAATTGTTAAATCAATGAATACAATTGGAAAGGAGTGTATTCATTATCCCAATAATCATAATACGAAAATAAATAAGTAAATGAATGATCTATCAAGAATCGTATGTGATTTCTGGTACAATCATTACTACAACCTGCATTGTTGATATGTGAAGTTTTACGATTGAAAACCATATGTAACTTTGAAAGCAAAAGAAGGTATGTGCACTTATCATTTAAATACGATGTGTGGGCTCCTGTTTCTGCCTTTCTTATATATGAAGTGAAGATCAAGTGTACATGACTACATCAAAGCCCAATGATATACGTATTATCAGTAGTAGCTGTTAAGAGCATTTCCATTAGCTTTTCCAAATTTTTGTATTGTTTGGAGGGTAAACAGTTACAGTTACATTTACCTTTTACCTACCTACTTTTTCAAATACACTTTCCAACAGACTTACTATCATTTTTCTATCTTATTAAAATATTAGTTCTTCATTATTTCTTTATTCTTTCTTTATCTTTCCTTTATTCCTATATTTTTCAAATTTCTAATGGCTATATTTTTAAATTGCCATCGACAACATTTTCAAATTTTCCAATAGTCATATTTTTCAATGATAATATTTCTTAAGAGATTTTTGTTCTTATTATTCATTAACTTATAATTAGTTTCCTTAAAGCAAACTTACCATACTTATCATTAAAAAAAGTCCACCACATGTTTAGACCATTTATTTTTTTCTTATTATTCATTAACTTATAACTAGTCTCTGAGAATGCACTCACGCGCGTGCTCAGAGGTTTTTCTATTTTTTATGTGAAGGTTAATAATTTGAATCTATTATAATTTGAGATTACTACATTTTCCAATCACAAAAATACATAGGGGTGATAATGGGGAGATTTAAATTTATTAGGTAGAAGTTTGAAGTTGTTTGTGTGACTAAAATCTGGGTGTACGGCTAGTTTTTTTTTTTTTTCAATAACGGTAGATGTGTTTTTTTTTTTTTTTTCCAATATGGCAGATGTGTTTTTATAAAGAGATGTGTGTTTGTTTTAATTTTAATTTTTTTTATAAATGGATAAAGAAATTTGAAAATCTTTAGGAGAGTAGTCCTATTTTGTAAGCAACTTTTTAGTAAGAGTTAAAGATATATCTATTTTTATATATATATATATATATAAAGTGTATATATCTATTTAGTTTTTTTTTTTTTTTTAATATTTAGATTTGTTTTTGGTTCTTCTCAAAAAAAAAAAAGATTTGTTTTTGGATAAATGTGGGGTATTTAAACTTATTTTTCTATTTAAAAAAAAAAAAAAAAAAAAAAAAAAAAAAAAAAAAAAAACAACAACAACAACAACAACAACAACAACAACAACAACTTTGAAGGAGTTAGTGGAAGAGTGTTCTTATTTTGTAGGCAATGTTTTAGTGCAAGTTAGACATGTATTTTTACCAGACTATCCTTTAATTTTGTCTCTGCTTAAACCTAGGGATGTAGGGGTATTTTGGAACAAAAAAAAAATCTGGTCCAAACATGGAAAGCCCCTTAAATAGTAGTATAGATTAATTACTTTTTGAAAAAACTTACCATACTTATCATTTTTTTTTTGTTGGCACCATACTTATCATTAAAAAGAGTCCACCACCCACCACACGATTAGACTATGCTTCTCTCTTATTATACTTTAAATTATAATTAATTTCCTTAAAAAAATTTAACATAATTATTATCATAAAAAAAAGTCCATTCTCTACCCTACCTTTTTGGTTTCATTATAGACACACACAAAGAAGATAAGAAAAATCCCTGTCCATTGCAGCCTCTTCACCGCCGCTCGATCAATGGAGGAGATTAGTCAACTTAGATCAGTTTCATTGTGCACTGCCGCCTCTTCACCGCTGCTCGTCTTCCTCCCACTGCCGAGTGCATGCAACCGAGATTGGGTCAGATTGGCTTCTTTGTTGTTGATTTGTTGTTTTTGTTTTGATTTTAGATTTGTTGTTCTAATTAACTTTGTCTTTTTCCTATTCTTGATCTGTTGTTGTTTTGATTTTAGATTTGTTGTTCAAATTAAATCTATTTTTTCCCCGTTTTTGATCTGTTGTTGTTGTTGTTGTGGTTCTGATTTTAGATTTGTTCTAATTAAATTTCTTCTAATATTAGATTGTGTTTGAGTTTTGTATGTGTTACCGTTTAGATACACTAGAGAGAGAGAAATGAGTTCGGTTGAGAAGGGAGAGAGTGAACAAAGAGGAAAGGAGGAAAGAGAAAGAATATTTTTTTTATTCAACCATGTACTTTTTTTGAGAGATTAATAATGTTCTGGATGCTACATTCAAAATCAATAGCAAAAATTTAATCAAAATGTTCTAATTATAGAAAAATAAATAAATTCAGTTTTTCGCACTTCAAACACGTACAAACAGGCTTCTAAAAAAAAAAAAAAAAAAAAAAAAAGGCACAAAATTACCGAAGGGCCTAATTTATCCACAGAATCAGTCTCAGATCTGCCAAAACTAGAATCCACATCCATACGAAAATTGGCAAATAAGATTCCTGAGAGTTTCCTTCAACAATCACAGAGATATATATAAAAGTAAATACCGTGTAAAAAACTCAAAACAAGATTCAAATAATCAATGGCAAATCCACTCTTCTTTCTTTGGAAAGCTACGCTCACACAACAAGAGAGTACTGTTGCATGTGTCTCACGCAACAAAAGAGAGACAACAGCAAAAACTAATTAAACCAAATATTAAAAAAAAAAAATAGAGAGGGAAAAAAAATCGTCATCCAGTGAAGAGAGAGAGGATTGTCAATGCTCACGAATGCGAGGCTTTGATGACAGTGGCGATCTGGGCTTGTCGCTTGTTAGGTGATTGTGGATCAGGTTTGATATGGGTTTTTGGTGTGGGGCTGTGTGGAATTGGATCAATTGGGTTAGACGAGGGTGATGGTGGGTTGCGAGGCTTGATGGGGGTGGTGGTTTAGGTGATTTGGGGTTGTTTGGGTGATGGCTGACTTGATAAACGACGATGGCATTGGCTCCTTCACACCAACACCATTGGGCCGACTCATATCGTGCAACGAAGCCATGGAGTTCCTATGAAGCACGGGTGTGTTTCGGGACTCGGGTGCAGGTGCGGGTGTGGGACTCGGCAATTTTTGAAAAAGGTGGGTGCGGGTGCGGCGGGACTCGGTGATTAAAAAATTATTAAAAATATTTTTATTTATATTTTTAATATATTGCTAAGCATACTTTTTTATATAATAATAATAATAATAATAAAGTTTTTGACACTTGAATTATTGACAGAGGTATTAAAATAGATGAAGCTTCTCATAAATAATAAATAAATAAAAAGAAGTGACTTAGCTCAAAAATAAAATAAAGGATATATGTGGTAAGTATTAAAATAGGTGTAGCTTCCTATTAAAAAAAAAAAAAAAAAGGGTAGATGTGGCTCTCACGTGTTTGGTCAGAGAGGCGTGAGAGCCACAAAGAACAAAATAAAGCTTTTAAGCTTTTAAAGTTGTTCTTATCAAAAGAAACAGAACTCTTCAAAAAAGAAAAGAAAAAAAGAAACAGAACAGAACTCACTCAAGAAGACGAAGCAAAGAAGAAGAAGAAGAAAGGAGTTAAGGTTGGTGAAGAAGAAGACGAAGAACAGTGAGTTACAGACCGATACGGCCTGGAGAAGTCTTTAAATTTCGGCCTGAATCGGCGGTTTCGCCCGATATGGACCGAGTCGGCGCGAATCAGCCCGATTCAGTGCGATTCGGCTCGAGTCTGAGCCGCGTCAGTGCGAGTTGGCCCAAGTTGTTGAAAAAAAAAAGAAAAAAAAGCTAGACGCGGCACCGACGCGCGAGCAGTGGCGTCCCTCGCATGTCGCCACGTCGGACGCGGGTGCGACATGGGTTTTGCCGCGTCCGTGCATCCCAATGGAGCTCTCTCTCTCTGTCTCCCTCCATTTCTCTCACAGATGACTGTTATCATCCAAATATTTTGTGTATGGAAAAGAGATGGGTTTAGATTTAGGATTGTTGTAGTTATTGTGTTTGTGGATGATGATTAATTGATTATGAAGTTGTTTTACTTCTTTATCTGTGGTGTTTGGTTAGTGGGAAAATTCTCGGGAAAGCTTTCAATTTTTAAAGGGATTTTTTTATATCTAAATATTACTAAAATAATATTTAGTTTATTTTTTTATTATATTTTTTTTATTTCAAATCTATTATTAATTCTTACTTATTAATATGACTAATTCACCGAAAGTGAGTTACTGATATTTATTATATAGATTTTACAAACTGGCATATTATTTCTGTCACATTCGTTTGTAAGTTTTTTGTCATAAAATTTGTATTAGCTTTATCATTTTTCATTCACTTAATGGTGATTGAATTGTATTTCTATTTATTCTTTTTTTGTTGAGAAAATGCTAAATTTACTACAAATTTTTACTACAAATTAAATCTGTTTTTCCCCCTTTTTGATCTATTGTTGTTGTTGTTGTGGTTCTGATTTTAGATTTGTTCTAATTAAATTTCTTCTAATATTAGATTGTGTTTGAGTTTTGTTTTTGTTACCGTTTAGATACACTTGAGAGAGAGAAATGAGTTTAATTGAGAAGGGAGAGAGTGAACTGAGAGGAAAGGAGGAAAGATGAAGAATATTTTTTTATTCGGCCATGTACTTTTTTTAAGAGATTAATAGCAAAAATTTAATCAAAATGTTCTAATTATTGGAAAATAAATAAATTCAGTTCTTCGCACTTAAAAAACGCACAAACAGGCTTCTCAAAAGAAAAAAGAAAAAAAAAAGTGCCTTACCACCCCCATATTTATGGGGACCTTTCTATGTTAGGGGGACTTACACTATGGCCTAGGCCTAGGGCCGGCCCTGCTTTTAAAGGAAAACATTTGGAATTTGTTTGCAATATTGGTGTATGGGCCACAGTTGGTCTGCCATGGGAAGTTGCCAGTGGTCCAATGGGCTTACCAAAGGAGATGGGTTACTGAGAAAGGTCTGGTTGAGAGAGAGAGATAAATTGGGTTTTGGGTTCACTTAACACGTGTCTTTCATCCTTTTAAAAAATGGAGAGAACTGGAGGTTTTGTAACGGGAGGGGAGAATTTCCTTGGTTTAAAATTTTGGTTCATAATCATTGCATCTATGGTCACTTCGTCAATATAGAAAGACCTTTATAAAAAATGATATCAAATGCTCTTCTCGTCATATAGATAAAAGGCCTTACGGTTGAGGCTGCAGGTACGTAGCTCTATATATATAGTTGATATTTTTATCATGTTGTTAAGTGAAAACCACGTTGATATCCTGATGAATTTGGTTCCCAATCATGGGCCATATAAATTAAACGACTATACAAAATTAACCAATCATTCAGATTTATCACAAGATGAGAGGGGGAGGGGAATTGAATGAAAAGAGCTCACATCAAGTTTAGTAGAAATTTCATCGAACGTATGAGTTATGACACCATTGGCATGCAATACCAAAAGAACAAAAATAATGCACTGAAAATTTTCAAATCGACCAAACATCTCCACACGAAGTTATGATAGTAGGTAGGATGTATATTTTCTGCTGGTTTGAATGTTGTGCAGGTTTTGATAGCCTTAAAATTTTGGCACTACAACACTGTTTATTAAGATGCTTCATTTCTGAACAATGCTTGACTCAAATTGGGTTTGATGGAGATGGAATTGGGTCGAGAGAGGAAGAGATGAAATCAGATATAAATAATGAGAGAATTCGTAAGGACTACTGTTACACCATTTTATTTGGCTTTAACAAACGTTAAGAGAGGGTAAATAAGAAGAAAGACGGGATGACGTTTTTTATTTTGGACAGAATCCTGAATCATGCAAGGGTCGTTATACGGTTTGCGAAATGAATAAGATGGTTAACAAACGTTTAAGACTGATTTTTTATGGCCGAGTCCTCCTCAGTCCTCACCGTGTAACTGATTTTTTATTTTTAGGAAAGTGTTACTGATTTTTATAATTAATAATAATAATAAATTTATTTGTGTAATATACTATTAATTTGAGCAATTTTTCTCAAGCTCATTCTCAATTTCAACACGTGTTGTTGTCTTCTGCTTTGATGAACTATATTTGTTTTCATTAGATGCGTGTGTAGGGGTCTAACTTGGCTTCTATTATAAAGTTTCAACTTATAGCGTCCGTTTATAATAATTGCACTTTTTATCATAAGATCAAGGTACCAATTAATTTTTTGCATAGGCAGGGATTGAACAATAGATCTCTTATTTAACCATCAGAGATTTTATCAACTGAGTTAACTAGAACACACAAAGTTGAATCCCAACTTGGTGGATATACAAAATGATGATACATATCCTTTACTCAATGCATATGACAATGACATGTGTTATCTTTTAAATTTATGTAAAACCTATAATGTCATATGGCAAACAACGATTTGTGCACATCATAAATATTTGACCCATCATAATGAGCCTCCTAAAATACTTGTAAATTAATTACGGTTATACATATTTGACATATGTAAAGTTTAGAATAGATGGATGTCCTCAAATTAATCCTAAAAAATTATAGTTTGAATCTAATTATATCTAATCTAATTTAAATCTAATAACTAAAAAGATTTTACCTCTAAAATAAATTTAATTTATAGAATTGTGAGAAGATGAACAACTACAATATTTTTAATTTGATTTGGGATATTTAATCCTAAGCAAGACATAAATAGCTCGAAGTTCTTGCGTGTGTGTGTGCCGCGCATGTGTGTGTGTGAGTGATAGTAGAAGCAAAAGCTCACATACCTTCATTTCCTAACCAACCAACAATGCTGTTGTCAGATAAGTCAAGATTTCTTAGCTCCTTGAAAGGCTGAAATAGAGACATGTTTATATACCAAGTATTCTCATAATTTTGCTCTTGGTTTATACTGGCGAGCGTGAGCTTGATCACATGACCAGTGGAGGTGTTACACTTGACCCGCTCCCAACTACAACACTCACTCTTTGTGTCATTAACCCATGTTGGAAGAAGGGGTTTGGTATAATTAGTTTTGGATTTCAGAAAGGCCTTTAATTCTAGCAGACCCATCCTCTCATCCTCAATACAAGCTTTGTGTTCATGAATTTGAACAAAAAGTAGTAAAGCCCACAGCAAAAACTTCACTAAATGCCACTCCATTGACAAATATGATTGTGAAACACCTAGTTTCATTTCTAGCTAAACCAACTTCTGTGTAAGTACTCAAGACAAGAAAGTTATAAGTCTATGGGCCTTTATATAGAGAAAGTTATAAGGTTTTCATATTTTAATCCATAATTTATATGATAAACTTTTGTTTAAGTCTTTGGGCACGAGAATATCATGACATGTAATTGGCTTATATCCTTTGTATTCTACAAAAAGATCCATTTTTTCTAATGGGTTGGTTAAAAGAATTTATTATTAGTGGAATCCTTCGTTAATGTTACACATCTTGAATTAGTCTAGTTTGAAAGATTGGCTTGTAGATTAGTCACAACTCGCAAAGTTTATCAAATCATTCTTCCTTAAAATTGACTAGTTTTTAGTTGCTTATGGAATCCGTTATGTGTTTTTAACGACATAGTATATGTTATAAAAAATAAAAATTAAAACAAAGATAGTGGCATGGTTTTAGGAAACTTTTATTAATTTGAGATAAGTTCAAAAAAAAATTTCTTTCTGATCATATGTTTTACAAAATCTTGTACTAGAGATTTTTTTTTTTTTTTTTTTTTTTGAGTACTGAAAAATGTTTTTTTTTTTTTTTTTTTTTTTTTTTGAGAAAGTTTCAATTTATGACGTCTGCTCTTGATGATAGTTTTTCATCATTAGACCAAGACACCAATCAGTTTTTAGTGTAGCCGGGAATTGAACCTCAGATCTCTTATTTAACCATCAAATAATTTATCAACATTTTAAAAGAATAATGCTAGTTTTCTTTAAATAGTGATAACAATAATGTTAGGAACACCTAATTATAAATTTAAATTCACAACATACTTAAGTGTTATTTTGTAATTGGTGTACTTTTTTTTTTTTTTTCAGCAGCATCTGTAATCATCACAAATTGACATGTAAATATGTTATAAAATTGGGCGTGAGTCTGTCTATATGGGCGGACTGAAATTAAAAAATTCTCATGAACGACTTTTATTGATTTTTTTTTTTTAATATCAATTTTTGCTAATGGACCACTTTGAAAATTAGTTTCATTGCCAATTCACGGGAAAAGAAACTAGCTCTTTCTCTAATAATGGGTGCCAACTACCAACATATTGGAAAAGAAATTCCGATGAAAGTGATGGTGTTTGGCCATTTGTTGTCTGTTCATTTTCGTAACTATTAGTGCCATTAAAATGGTCTGTTTTTATTAATGAAATGCTGCTATCTAGCTCTCTCTCTCTCACCCTCCGTCCGTTTGTAGTATGATGGGGCCAACTGGTTGGAAAAAAAAGCATGGAAAATTGATGCTACTTTGACATTTGTTTTCTATCAATTTTTTCTTGAAATTATTCGTTGCATCTGATTCACAATTAATATGTTTGGATCAGAAGGTGGTGGGGCCAGAATTTTTATTTAGGGGAGTAAAAATTAAGATTATAAGACAAAGTATAAAAGAAAAAATAACTTAAAAATTAGAGCTTAATCTAAATGTATAAAGTTTAAACATCTAATATGATTCCTCAAAATAAATTAAGAAAATAAAACCATGTTAAAAGTATAGTAATATACCTAATCTCACTACCTTCATTTCTTTTAAAAAAATATTTAAAATGTTAAAAAGTATGGTAATATACCTAATAAAACCATTCTTTCTTTATTCTTCTAAGTACTTAAATTTTGGATTTATAGTAAAAATCAAGAATTTAAAGCTATAAAATATTCAAAAAATGGAAAAAATAGAGAAAACTTCAAGGTTTTCTATCGTATAGTACTTAACTAATTTTTTAAAAATTAATTTGTGGTAAAATATGGGTCCCATTAATTTAATACTTTTAAGTTTTTTTCTATTATTCTTTAAGCCTTGATTTTCTTTTAAATAAAGGCCTTGAAATTGAGTGCCGTGGGAAGTTATTAAAGAAAAAAAAAAAAAAAGAGATAAGCCAAATAGAAAGTTCGGCTAAAATGGGCTTTTACCCCTTTTCTCACAAATTTTCCAACAAAATGCCCTATGTTTGAAACTAATTAGGGAAATGCCCTTGTTTTGAAACTCTATTTTCTAAAAATCGAGTTCCAAAAGTAAAACTCGATTTTTGGAATATCGAGTTATAGCGAATGTGGACTTAGGAAAAAAATTTTTTTTTTTGGAACTCGAGTTCATGAAACTTGAGTTCTACTTGAATTTTTTCAAGGAACTCGAGTTCCATGAACTCGAGTTCTAGAATTTTTTTTTTTTTTAATTTTTCAATTTGCTATAACTCGATTGTTCAAAAATCGAGTTTCAAAACAGGGGCATTTCCCTAATTAGTTTCAGATATGGAGCATTTTGTTGAAAAGTTTTGGTGAAAGGGGCAAATGCCCATTTTCTCCCTGAAAATGCCATGAGTTTACAACTTATGAAAAGATTGAGATTATTTAGAAATTATTACATCTCACAGGTCAAGGGTATTATATAGAAAAAGTTTAGAGAAAATAACGAAAACTTCCTTGAGGATTAGTAAACTTACACTTTGAACATCTTATTTCTAAAATTTATAGTAGTCTTGATCAAAATTATTTGTCACCTAAATAGTGTCAACAAAAATTTAAAAAAATTCAAAATATGCATTAATAAAAATGGTTCAAGTCTCTTTCAATCTCAAGTTTATTCTCCTCTACTTCACATTCTCCTACTGCTGCTACGTGATTGCTTATTTGTCTCCCATTGGATCAATTTAATAAGTGGTAAATGCGAATTTAGGATTGATCGCTCAATTTAGTGAATAATATCATTTTCAAGACCGAATTGCATAATAGTTGGATTATATCTATTTCTTCCTACAAAAAGATCCAATTTATCCAAAGGGTTGGTGAAAAGAATTTATTATTAGCAGAATCAATCGTTAATGTCACGTGTCTTGCTTTAGTCTAGTTTGAAAGATTGGGTTGTAAGAGTCACAACTCACAATATTCATCTTTCTTCCTTAAAATTGAGTTGTTTGCAGTTACTAATGGAATCTGTTATGTGTGTTTAAAAATGTAGTATATGTGCTTCTCAAAAAAAAAAAACAAAAAAAACAAAAATTGTAGCATGGTTTTAGGAAAATTTTATTTGAGATAAGTTGGAATGTTTTTTTCTTTTTATGGAAACTTGTACTGGAGATAACAGTCTCTTATTATATATATACTGAAAAAGCATGTAAAGCATGCTAAACCGAAGTATTGAAAAAGCATTTTTTGTTTTGTTCTGCCTTTGCGTATGTATTTCGCTGATTGGTGGGAGACCAAGGACTAATGGGTCTGCTTTTCTTTTTTAAATCAAAAGAATAATGCTAATGACTACTTTGAAAATTAGTTTCCTTGCCAACTCAATGGAAAGCGAAAAATGATGCTACTTTGACATTTGTTTCCTATCAATTTTTGAAAATTTGTTGCATCTGATAAATTAGTGATTTGACATTTTTTTTTCCTATCAATTTTTGAAAAACCATTAGTTCGAGTGAAAAAATAGCTCTCACCCTTGCTCCTTTTGAAAATTCACATCTTCTAGTAAACTAATGGTATGTTTGGTTTGGGTGAAAAATGAGTTATGATGGTAAAAATTCTCCTTTATGCTTGAGCCTTCTTACCGTGTGAACTTTTCCCAATTGAAATTAAATTAGAGTCTACTTTTACGCCATGTGTCCTATTTAATCTAAGTTTTTAAATTTTTGTGCCAAGTGAGTTATTTAAATGTAAAAGTTGGATTTCAATTAGAGTTTAATTTTGTATCACGTGTCCCATCTAATCTAAGTTTTTTAATTTTTGTGTCAAATAGGTTAATTTAGTGTAAAAAACGAGGAATCCAATATAAGTAAACCATAAAAAATAAAATTTTTTAATGATTTTATATTTATGAGTCTTTTTTTTTTTTTTTGTATAACTAAAAACAATTCAAGTTTATAAGTCATATATAAATATAAATATATATATATATATATATTAATAGCCAAAACTAAGAGAAAATCCAATTAAATTCTAAATTGGAATCTAATTTTGCGCCACGTGTCTTATTTAATTTTTAAATTTGTGTTTCAAGTGAATTATTAGGTGCAAAAATTAAAATTAAAGAGTCTAAATTCAATTAGATTCTAAATTGAATTTTTATTGGAGTTCAATTTTGCGCATGTGTTCCATCTAATTTTTTAATTTTTGTGACAAATAAATTAATGAATGCAAAATCAGAAGAGTCTAGATCTAATTAGATTCTAAATTATATATATGTAATTGTAATTGTTTTTAAATATATTCGTGCATATGCACGGGATTACACATTAGTTTATATATATAATAATAGGTGAAGCTGAGAGAAACTCAAATTAGAATTTCAAATTAGAGTTCCAATTTTACGCCATGTGTCCTAAATTATTTATTCTTAAAGAGTTTTATTTCTCAATTTTATAATCAAATATGGGACCATATCATAAATATTCATCTAAGTGATTTATTAAGTACAAAAATCAAAGAGTCTAGAATAAATGAATCGTAAAAAAAATGTGCTTCACAATAATTTAAAAAAAAAAAACATAGATAATTTACATTTTATACCTAATAATATACTTACAAATTTTTTTAAAAAGTTAACAAAATATAAAAATGACTATCAATAGTATGCATCTTATTGTATATCTTTAAGTGTATCAATGCATATACATGGGGTTACAAGCTAGTAATAATAATAGGTGAAGCTGAAAGAAACTCAAATTAGAATTTTAAATTAGAGTTTCAATTTTGCACCATGTGTCCTAAATTATTTATTCTTAAAGAATTTTATTTCTTAATTTTAAAATCAAATATGGGATCACATCATAAATATTCATCCAAGTTAGTTATTAAGTACAAAAACCAAAGAGTCTAGAATAAATAAATTGTAAAAAAAAAAAGTGCTTCACAATAATAATAATAATAATAATAATAATAAATAGACAATTTACATTTTATACTTAATAATATCCTTACAAATTTTTTTAAAGAGTTAATAAAATATAAAAATGACTATCAATATTATTTAAATTATATATATATGAATTATATTATGCATCTTATTGTATATTTTTAAGTGTATCCATGCATATGCATGGAGTTACAAGCTAGTTTAAACTCTAATTAAGGTTGCCAATTGAATCATAAAGAGGCACCAATTTTATTACAAGATTCTTGACAACAATTAAGTTAATTTATTTTATTTTTAAAAAAATCCTGTAATTAAAAGCATATCCACGAATATAGCTGCGGCCACAAACGTGATTTACCTGATAAAGCTGGCCCAATTGGATTTCTTGTTGATAAAATATTAGCCCGAATAAACCAACCCGACTGAATGAATGAACAAAGAGATACAACCCTTCTCTTTTCTTTTCGCTGCTGCTTCCAACTTTGAACTATTTAGCTGTTACAATCTTGGTGAGCCTATCATGATGAATACTCGATTGGCATTTTGAGGACCAATTCAAACTGTGACCATGAACATGACGTGACAAGGAAATGGATGGCAAAGGCAGCGATGATCATATTGACAACGTAGCAGCGCTTAATCTTGAACATGCAATTACCTTTCATTCTTTCATAGCTCTGTGTCTTTTTGTGGTGATAGATTAATGCTTATTTCATTTGGCAGATAGTTGGGTGTGGGATGAACTTTGTTTATCAAATGGGTTGGAGGAAATATTTGATCGGTCCTTATAAATTAGTCATTACTTGACACTCCAATACATATCATCATTTTTCTAACTGGCCGTGCATTAGAGGGAAGAATCATTTCACTTTCGACGAAACTGAAGTGAGTAGAAACAGGATTTGACTTAACTGTCCCTACTATTGCTTACTTTTCCATGTATAACGTGGAAAGAAATTGAAAGCAAACTTTGAGGAATATGTTAAGAAGAATGGGGTGGTCATTTTCACGAGTCTCTCTCTTTATCAGCTACATTTTGGAAACATTTTCATTCAAACACCTCAAGAATTATGGGCTTAATAAAGTTAGGGAGCCAATAATTACTACAGTTTCACAACATTTCAAATTAGCTTACCCCTGTTCACCACAATCTGCA
>JARYZH020001159.1:0-38775 GCA_030021035.2 Notholithocarpus densiflorus | reverse complement strand
TAAGTCACACCAGGGTCAGTAATCTCATTGATTTGGTCTGTGCAATCACGCGTTGATTATGACTCCGGTGTGTTGTATTGAATAAGGTGTACCTTTAAAGTCACCATGTGCATTAGAGATAGTATGTTATAGTACGTAGAAGGTTGTGTGTGTCTTGTGCGGTGTGATGGTCATTTTTATGTTCTTTTATTGTATGGTTTGGAAATTAGAAAGAGAAAAGGTTTATTTAGCAATAGTGTCCTCCGTGATTGTCGATGAATGTAAACGAAAGAAATTTGAAGTCAATATCAAACCGATATATATACAATTATTCTTCTATTTTTGCTTTTCTATGTATCTTAGCTTGTGGAATGAAATGGGACACGCATATAGACAATTTGATACATTTTCTAACAGTCTTTCTTTCCAACCAAGTCAAGCAATCCAAATCAAATTCTGTTATTTAATTTGGTGTATACTGAATAAAGAGAGGTTGAATGTTCCTTCTTTTTTTTTTTTGAGAGAGACAGGCCAATCAAGCCAATTTATATATAAATTAATAGGTAAAGCTGAGAGAAAATTCAATTAGATTTCAAATTGAATTCTAATTGTTGTCTAATTTTATCTATATTTTTTTTAATTTCTAGGTAAGTTAATGTTGTGCAAAAGATGAAGAATCTAATATAAATAAACCATAAAATAAAAAAAACCCAATAAAAAAGAGTAAATTGTTTTGTTTTTAATTATACCGTGCATATATATGGATTATACACTAGTTTATTTAATTGCTAAAAACTCAGAAACATAGTACTTGTAAATATCAAGAGGAATGGACTTCATCCAAACTAAAACAAAAAAAAGAAAGTTTCGCTCTCCGAGTTAAAGCATGTGCCAAAGTATTGCCTCACCGACGTGGATGAGAGAAAGGAAAATACTGAATGTCCCTTAAAGCCGAATACTAGGCCAAAGTGAAGAGGAAGAATTGAAGAAATGGCCCATCTTACCAAAACTCATGCCTTGATTGGAATGACTTGGGAGTTGGGACTCAATGGTTTATACTTTATACAATCAAAATTGACCACCTTAACTTTAAGTGCTCCATTTCATTTTTTCCTCGCAATATCTGATAAAATAAAATTCATCATGTTGCTCCTCTTTTCCTCTTTTTTGTGCCCCCACGATACTTTAGCAGACATGACACTTATTTATGAATCTTTTGTGGTTCAATAAGACAAAGATAAACATTCAAGAGTGCATTTTTCCCCCTTTGATATCCTCGTATCAAAAATCTTATATTAACGTTTTGCTAATGCATAGAGATCAGTGGATAATATGTATAAAAAAAAAAAAAAAAGGTGTGTACATGGATAATTAGAGGCTAAGAGTCGTTATACATATTAAATGAATAAGTTTAGAAACAAAACTTGTTCCACAATTTGTTAAAATGACAAGTTATGAGTAGTGAAAAAAAAAACGTAAATAGTAGGTATATACATTCACGATAACGTAATATCTCAACAAATTGTGCCCATAACAAAATTGATATTAAATAGGTTAGGGATATTGTTATGTTATGACCTCTGACTTTTGTAAATAAGGGGTCTAAAACAATTAATGCATGGGTGGGGCTTAGGAATTGCGTTCTGTATGGGGGCAAAGGCAGAGGATGGGGTGAGGCGTAGAGTTAATTCTGTTGAAGTCTATATAGTTTTAAATTATGGAAGATGATTATCTTTTCCTTAAATTACACGCCATTGAGCTTAAGACTTGAGTTAAGTAATAACGTCCGTCAATTAGTGCAAAAGAAGAGAAATTGCCTCATTTAGGAAAAAATGATATTGTGTATTAAATATATGTAACTACTGTTTCAAATAAGGAAAAAAGTTTAGGTAGTCTCAACTCTCAAGCAATGCATAGGGACTATCTTACAATTGCCCCTCAAATAAGGCCACAAGGGTGTACCCCACAAACATAGAATTACTCCTATCCAACTCTTATCCAATGTGAGGATGGTTAAATATATGTCATAGCATATACCAAATCTCTAGACTTCCAAATTAGTATATTTTAAAAGAAAAAAAACATTGGGAGAAGGAATTCAAATAAAGACTCTTCTCATGAGAAGAACCAAGCTAGCGCTATTAGAGTCTTAGTTTTGTTTTTTGTTTTTGAAAGAGTTTCAACTTATGGCGTTCGCTTTTAATGATAACTCTTTATCATCAGATCAAGATATCAATTGGTTTTTGGTATATGCGAGTAGGAATGACAATTTTGCCCCGCCCCTCTTCACTCTGCCCTGCGCGGGTTTTCCTCGCCTCGCAAAGGTGGTGGGGCGGGGATGGGGCGAGATTTTAGCCCCACACCACAGGGCGGAGTGAGGATAGGTTTAGACTTTTTAGACTCACCCCACCCCACGTTGATAATGGTTAAATTGTAAATTTTTCATATTCTAAAACCCTAATATTTAAACAAACATATCATCAATTTATTTTATTCTACTCAATATGGCTCTCTGCCTCTCTTTTTTTTTTTTTTTTTCTCTCTTTAGCAAGGTTGGAAATAATGTATCAATTTTAACATTTTCTTTTGTCCTTATTAGAAACAAATTTATATACTATTGAATCATTGATTTTATATTATGAGATTTTTGTTTTTGTTGTGATATTATCTTGTTAAACACTTTGATAGTATAATTCAATTTTTGCTAAAAACTAGTTTGATTTGATGGGATAAATTTATTTATAATTTCAAGTATATTTTTATTAACAAAACAGGTTTTATTAAAAAAATTGTAATAATTGTGGGCAAATTAACAAGATGTAGAGTTTTACAGGATGAGGTGGGGTTTCGCAAGGCCCCAAGGGGCGAGGATGGGGCAAAAAAAATTTCCCCATTATGCGGGGCGGAGATGGGGCAAGACAAAACTATACGAGGCAGGAGTGAAGACCCCATCCTTCGGACCCGCCTCGTCCCATTTCCATCCCTGTATGTGGGGACTAAACCCTAAATCTCTTATTCAGCTATTAAAGACTTTACCAGTTAAGTTAACTAGAACTCACTTATTAGAGTCTTAGTTAATATTGAATTTGGTGCAATATTTCTTGTGCTTTATTAGAAGCTATGCTCTAAATTAACATCTTTTTGAAATCCTCTTCTTCTGTTGTTGTGAAAATATAGTAACAAAAAAGAAATGCCATAAAATTTTGATTAATTTATCTTATATTTCTTTTGTTTTTACTAGAAGTAACCCTCCAAATAATGTCATGTCATATTTCGATTATAAAATCAGGGAATGGGATCCTCTCTCCTTGCTTGCGTGAAGGTTAATTTTGATGCAGCCATTAAAGAAGAAAAGACATGCACAGCAATTGTGGGGTAGAAACACATGAAGAAAGTTATTTTTGTTTGGATGGATTTGATTGTGGAGCAGAACCCCTTAAAAGATGAAGCTTGTGAAGCCTTACTAGCAATACCAAATATTGGATCACCCCACTTCAGAATCACTCATCCCAACCCGGCCCATTGGATTATTGCCCGTTTGATTTTTGAAGCTAGATCTTTTACTTTACTATTTTTCTAGATGGTTTATTAGTCATACTTTTAAATAACCCTGATTTTGTTGTCCACAATACTATTAGCAAATAAACTCAAATTTGTCAAATTTAATATTCCCACGTCTTCTATACTTTCTTCTTCTTCTTCTTCTTCTTCTTTGTCTTCTTTTTCGGCCCACACTGGAAACCCATTGGAGCTACCTAACATATAGGGTACGCTCAATAGTCTATACTTGTGACCCATTTCAAATAAAGATGTTCATATCGTGGCCCACGCCGAACTTCTAGCAGACATTTAAGACAAAATTTGTAGGCCTAAGACTTCGGGCCCAAATTTAGAGTTCGAGATTGGCCCTACAAATTCACTCAAGCTCAGGCCCATGCTTGGTGTCCTTTTTTTTGTTGTTGTTGTTGTTCTTGTTTTTTTTTTTTTTTTTTTTGGTAATGAGAAAAAATCCTTTATTCTAAAACAGAAAAGGAAAAAAAAAAAACAACTAACCATTGTTACAACTAACAAAATGTCTGTGCGGCTGTGCCATAATGTTCCATTGTCACAAGATGGAGAAAGAACACACACACATATATATATTCTTGGGTACTTACAATTAAATCCAGTATTATAAATAAATGAGTAATGCTACATCCACAAATTATTTTACAATATTTTTACAAACTGTTGATGTGGCCAGCTTCTTATTAGTTTTCATCTAGACTTACCATTAACATAACTTTTTCATTTACTAATAATTACTCAACATATCAGCAATTTGTAAATTTTTTAGTAAAAAAGTTTGTATCTCTAACATTATTCTAAATATATTTATGATGTTCAAATTAAAAATGTAAAAAAAAAAATAATTAATTTTACTATAAAATGTTTATGCATTGATATATCAATAAATGTTATTTTTGTCACATCAATAACATTATATATAAATATATATATATATATATAATTTAAAAGTTATCATCTTAGTGGAATTCCAGTATGTGCAAAGACAAGTGAACGAGTCAACCCATAACATTGCTAGACATGCGAGACATGTTAGCCAGTTTTCGGTGTGGATGGAGGATGTTCCTCCACACCTTGTTTCTATAATTCAAGCCGATTCGGCTAACCATCAATAAAATTACAGTGTTCCTTCTCAAAAAAAAAAAAAAAAAAAAAAAATTTCCTCAACCAATAATGCCAGCTTGGTTGCTGCATTATATATGGATGTGCCGCTTCATTTGTTTGTTAGTGATTATTATCTCACCGATAATCAGAATAATTATTGTGTCATGAAGTTTTATAGCCATACCAGTAATGGTCTATTCTGATTAGGAAGCCATAGTTATTGTTCAACAATTCTAGTTCAGATCGAGTACGCAAATATATCTTCCTTCTTGCCTACAAAACAATTAACGTTGAATAGCTAGAACATGCTAGGCTAGCTCTTGATTTGTACTTCCACTTTACAAGAAATATTCTCTCCAAATCTCAAACTCTTGTTACAAATTAATGGAATTGTCCCAATCGTCTGACCTAAAAAGGAAAAATGTTTTAGTGACAAGGGTGATAATTAGGTCAAGGTAGCATCACCTAATTTATTTGTTTCTTGGCATGGGTTTGTCCAAACACTACAGCTTATATAGCAGACAACCAAGTAACCTAATTGGACTGAGAAGAATATGATGATCCAGATCCCAATAGTATCTTGCCTCCCACTTGCTTGTGAGACGGGCAATTTCCACCTCACAATTCCAAGTCTGGATGAAAGATGTACCACCAGATATAATCAGCCTTCATTAATGAAATTCACTGTTTTTATTCTAAAAAAAAAAAATCCTAATATTTATAGGAGTAAATATTTTTCTCTATTCTACCATAAATCCTATTGCTTTTAAGCTACGGTTATTTGTACCCTTGTCCACTTCTTTTTGAATTTGGACAAAAGCTCTAGCTAGTAGCATATGTTATTCAAGTTAGGATCAGAACCTTTTCTAGTGCAAAATCTTAGCAGTGATCCTTGATAAGAGTTAAACGGCCTTTCTAAATCTTAACAATAACACTTTGTACAAGTTCTGAAAATACAATAATAGGTTGTACAAGTCAAGAAAGGTGAAAATAATGCTGCTAAAAACAGAGAGGATAGGAAACTGGAAACATAATCTAGACTTTTTGTTCCTTGACGATGATCCAAATATAAGATATTGTTAAGTCTAAATAAGTTTTGAGTGTTTCTAATCAGTTTTGGAATCCTATATGATCAACTAGAAGAATAATAATAAGAAGGTACATTAATTCCTATTAGTAGTATTAGGGGTGTTTACTAAACCGCAAAAACCACACCAAAACCGCCCGCAAAATAGCATAACCGCACCGCACCGCAAGTAATAGTACACCGCACTGCACCACACTGCATGGTGCAGTGCGGTTTGCGGTTTTATAATAAAAAAACCGCACAAACTGCACCGCACCGCACCCTTTCTATATATTAATATATTTATTTATTTTTAATATTAAATATATTATTAATAGTTTAATAACCATAGTTTTCAAAAAAAAAAAAATTTAATAACCTTAGCAAGTGTTGACTAGAAAAGCCAACCCAAAATAAAGAAAAATTAACTCAATAATTTAAAACTTGGCCAAAAAAAAAGGGAAAATTAGTTTTGGGCTGAGTAGGAAAAGCCCAAAATTTGAAAAATATACCGACTTCAAACTGCATCTTATACATAGTATCGCACATGTGACCGCAAAAATGAGGTGCGGTGCGGTTATAATTTTGGCTAAACTCTAAACTGCACCACACCGCACCGCACACGTGACCGCAAAAACAAGATGCGGTGCAGTTATGGTTTTAGCTAAACCGCACCGCAAAGTGCGGTGCTAAAAATGGCCCAAAACCGCACTGCACCGCACCGCATCGCGAACACCCCTAAGTAGTATTGTTAGTCCACATTGATGTATAAGGGAAAAAAGATGTAAAGAGGTTATAATCCCCCATGTATATAATAATATAACGTTGTGGTGTAACTTTATTGTGTTTGAAAGAGTTAAAAATAAAAGAATAAAGTATATCTTTGGCTCTTAAAGTTTGGAATTGTTTTATTTTTGAACTTTTACATTCTTAAAATGTAAAGGGCCAAATAGAAAATGGAGTTAAACTTATAAAGCTAAAATTAAAAATTTTGAAACGCAAGAAGCCAATATGAAAACTAATTAAACATAAAAGGTTCAAATGAAACTTTTAGAACATAATGGATCAAAATTAAAATAATCTCAAATGTTAGTTAATAAAAAGACTTTTGTTAATATGTGTTCTTGTGGACTCGTTAAGGAGACTTCAAACGGATTCCACTTGCATTGAATAGTAGTAAAAGTTGATAGAAAAATGCCTTTTAAACTAAAAGTTGCTTGATTTCCCATAAAAAGCAAACCAACTACATTATAAAATTCACTTTAACAAATGCCCTACGACATTTTATAACATATCTAAAATAAAATTTGGTCTTGGTCTAGAGAAAGAATTAGCAAACAATTGTATCTAATGAGAGAGTTAGAAAGACTGTTATGTGAGATTCATGTAAAGTTTGTGACAATTTGTGAGCCTAATTGTAGTACATATCAATGTTATCACTATGTAATGAAAAATGAAATATGCGAATGCACAACTAGCCAACTATATGCCACTTGTGCGTCTGCTGTAACAATGCGTTTGGAAAGGCTGGAGGAGAGAGGAAAAGAAGAGAAATGAGAAGAAATGCAATCATTTCCTCTATTTGGTTATCATAGAATAAATAAAATGGAAGAAACTATTTCCCTTGGGCTTACATATTTGCAATCCGTCTAAATTGGGAGGATTTGAAGGGAGAAAATGGTTTTAAAAAAATAGAGTCCACATAAATAATATAGTATGACAAGAAGTTACATATTTGTCCATAACTTTTATGCATCTTGTACATTTATACAGGCATAAAAGTAAAAATATATATATATATATATATTTTCTTTTCATTTCCTTCTATATGGCAAACCAAACAAAGGAAAAAGAAATACATTCTTCATTTTTCTTTTCCCCTTCTCTCCCTATTTCCAAACATGCACAAGAGAATTGATTTCTTTCTTTTCTTTCTCATTTCCTTGTTACTATTCATTTCTTTTCTCTCCACTTCCCTCATTTGTAACCAAACAAAGCGTAAGTGACTGCTAGATATTATCGTGGAAAAGCTATATAGTTTAAGCCAAATTCAATAACTTTGGTATGTGTGTGTGAAGCAAGAGGTATTGCCCCATAACACATGCCAATCCTCATGAAACAATACTCTAAGATAGTTCTTTGGTTCATCAAAAAAGACAGTCCTGTGTGGCCACCCCAAACGTTATCTTATCTCCTGCCTCATCGCAAGCATTGTTTCACTCGTTATCTTGAACTTGAACTCCTAGCCCTCAATAAAAGGATAAATGGGTACTCACTAGTGAGATTGGATAGAAAAATTAGACACGTCCAACATCAAGACAACCCATTAGAAGAAATTAGTAACTCATATATTGACCGGTGTCCGATATTCATTTACCTGGAATTTTTTGTCATGGCCTTATGGTAATTGGTCCTGATAAAAGCTTGAATATGGCAAACATTTCATATCTCTTTGACTCTAACAGGACCCAACTGATTTAGGAATGTGAAAACAAAGATGGGATCTAGGGGATGGAGGAAGTGCATGCAAAGCTCTCAAAAATTGGATTAGTGGAAAAATGCGTTGTGATTGTTACTCGTATAATATTATGAGCTTTTAAAATCAACCTCTAATTATGCGTCTCATGTTAAATATTACTGGTTATTCAAAAATTTTAAGCAATTGAAATATGGTAAATATAAACATTTACCACGTACTTTTATGTTCTAACATCTCAAAATTGATGTCAAACCCAATATAAGAAATTAAGAACATGTGCTGGAACTGAGTAGACAACTATAAATCAGATTGTGTCCAAAACCTGTCTTCAAAACTTGAGCTCAATTTCATTTCAACTATCTTACAGTGAAGTTGATATGTCATTGATATGACTGCAGCGTATTCCCTTTACCAAGTTTTCCTTTAAAGTGACTTCATCAGTTCATTGTATTTGAAAAGGGCACTAACCTAATAAGGAACTTTGGAATATTCCAATGTCTAAAGTGATGAAATGTGCAATATAATTTGACATGAAGACATTTATTGGTTAGTTTTCTATTTTATTAATCACTTGATTGGTAGCTATTCTAGTTTATGATCTATAGAATTTAGTAATCATAAAGTATTTTACCCACCAAAGGCATCGATACCATACTCCATTTTTAAACTTCTTTGTCTTTTCCAATTTGTTGAGCAAAATACCAACCACAACATACTCTTTCTTTCCTTATTTTTTGCTCTCCATCATGTAAAAGTTGAAAGAGCATCATGTATAAAATAAGTATAATCATTGTAATCTTCCATTAGCCCAAATATTTTTTAGGCATTATGATTTATGACTTTCTACTTTGATAGGAAAAGCTTTGTTCTCGTCCATGCTTTAATAGAGTAGCTAAACTTGGTTTGATTTTATTTTATCTTTTGATTGGAGCTTTGCTATACTTTCCAAAAGGAGTCACCAAATTGGACTTAAAGAGCTAGTTTTATAATTAGATAGATGAACCAAAGGTCACTTGCCCCTTTTTATCAAAAAAACAGAAAGGCCATTTGCCCCTTCGTAATTATTTTCTGCTTAATCAGCAACCATTAAACAAGCATGTAAAGAAACTCTCTAGTAAGATTTGAATTTTACTAGTTCTTGCAAATTTCTTTATTAGGGTCAAAAATGTTGATGATGAGCAATTTGATGTCATGAGACTACTCATAATTACCACTTACGTACCGGCAACGTACGTAGTAGAAAATTTTTACAGTCAGTACAATAATTGGTTTCAAATAGTAAATTTTTATCATTCTTTTCTTCTTCTACGTTACTTAATTACTATTGTTTTACTTTTTATGTCTTAACTTTTTTTTTTTTTTGAGGGGGTTTTATGTCTAACTTAGTCATCGTGATTATGTTTTAATTATGTATCTTCAATTTCCAGCACCCATATCTAAGGTTTAAATTCCCGCCCTTAAATATAAAATAATAACAATAATAATATGTATCTTCAGTTGATACTTTAAATATATATATATTTATTTATTTATTTAGAGAGTTTTAACTTATAGTGTCCGCTTTTGATGATAACTCTTTATCATCAGACCAAGACACCAATCAGTTTTTGGTGTAGGCGGAAATTGAACCCCAGATCTCTTATTCAACCATCAGAGACTTTACCAGTTGAACTAATTGGAACCCACAAAAAATTTGTATTATATTCCCTTTTTTTTTTTGAGAAACAAAAAAGGAGACTCACGTGTGCAGTTATTATCCCACGTCCTAAGGTACAGTTGGGTAAGCCCAAAGGTACCACCAGCCCAAAAGTGAAGCTCAGAGTGGTTGGTTGGTTGGTCAGTGGGATTGCTTAATTTGGTCCTCCCATGGTCAAATTTGGTAGATTCATTTGAATTTTAGAATTTTCAAGCTGTCTCAGGTCTCAACTAGAAGTTTCAGCGAAAATTAGAGACCAAAAAAAAAAAAAAAGCATTAAAATCTGAACTGAACGGACTTCAAATTCAACTCCATGATAATAACGTTCTATTTTCAGAAAAAAAAAAAAAAAAAAAAAAAAAAAAAAAAAAAAGAGAATGAGGGATTATATGTTTGTCCACAAAAGTGAGGTTTTGATAGGTATTGGATGTACAAATATTGATTTGTTGTTTGATTGTGATTCATGAAGTTGGACTTCAAGATATGTGTTCATCCTGGGTGGTGAAGATACACATTAAGCATAAGTATTTTCTCATTAGAGAGATATAAGTACGTGAAAAGTAGTAGTAGAAAAGATAATTTATGCAATAAATCTGGCTGAAACTTGTTTCCAAACCTTGCCTTAGAGTGACTATGAATTACTCTAAAGGGAGATAAGTGTCGAATATATGGTAAATTATCTTTGAGAGCAAGTGGGAGATTGTTGGGGTTTATGCCCTAAAATCCAATTTATTGGCATGTCATAAATAATTAATTTGTTTAATTATATGAGACTATCTATTTATAAACTAATGGGACATTATCTTAGTCCATAAGATGCATATAATGTGATTTATGTAAAAAGTCACAGAAGATATAAATCACAAGTTATTTGTAAACTCAGAATTTTAGTTCGTAGTCGGTGATGAAATTAGGCATTTCATCTGCGAAGATTGTAACATATCAACTAAGATGATTTGTCTTGATCATGGAAGTAGAGACTTCTAGTTGGTATGTTGATATGTTTTAAGAGTTAAGACATATTGAATTGGACCGCTGTGAGATTTATTATTCTCCTAACGACTGTTAAATTAATAGTAAATCTCACGACTTCTATTTACATCAACTCTAAATCCTAAGAGAATAATGGACATGATCATAAGATATAGGTTGCTTTAATATATCAAGAGTGAGATCTATAAGTTACGATTAAAACCTCAGTATGTTGGGCAACTATATTTAGTGTTGATGGAACATATATTCTCAAGATGGAATTCATAGTCTCTTAACGGAGATATAAAATATTCCCTTGAGATAAGTTTAATGGGTTCAGTTATTCAGAGAGTTAGGCCTAACCACTTTAGTAAGTAGTTAGTAAAGTATATATTTATGAAATTGAATTTCATAAATATATAATGAATAACATAAAGGATTAAACCGGGTACTCAAGGATAAAGATGTAGTAATCTTCAAAGTGGCAGTCTACATCCATAACTTTGTATTACTACGAATATTTTAATGAAAGGGTTGTATGTATAATAAAGTTTTGGGATATAATTTATTAATAAGGCCTAGAGTGCAATTATATTCATATAGTGGTATTGAATATAATTAATGGTAACTTTGGACTTGTCAAGACTTGACTAAAAAGCCCAAGGCCCATTAGAGCTAGAGTCTTATTTGTTCCCTTTTAGTCCCACTCCAAGCCACATATTAGAGTCCAATTAGAATGGCCCAAAAGGCTAGCCCAATTAGATAATCAATTATATATAAGGAGAGAAACATACATAAATATAATGAAGTGGTTTTTCATTTTGATCACATAAGGAATGCAATGATGTATGTGAGTCTTGGACACTCTTTTATTCTCTCATTGGAAACTGATTAAGAGACCACACTTCTTGAGCATTAAGTGGAATTGGAGTGAAGATTAAAAGTTTTCCCAAGTAATTCTCAAGTCTTGGTTTTGAATTTCACTGCATCAAGGTACGCTTCCTATTCTTTGTTCTAGAATTCAAGGTTACATGTTATCTCTCATAAATGAAGTAGATCTGTGATTGATGCTTCCGCTGTGTGTTTTGTATGAGATGCAAAACTAGATTTTCCAACATTACTTGTTCCCTTTTGGTCTCACTTCAAGCCACATTCTAAAGCCCAGTTGGAAAAGCCCAAAAGGCTAGCCTAATTAGATAATCAGTTATAAGGAGAGAAACATACAGAATTTTGTAAGTTAATGAAATAGGTATGTATGTGAGTGTTAGACACTCTTTCATTCTCTCTAGAACATACACATAACTGATTGAGAGACCACACATCTTGAGCATCAAGTGGAATTGGAGTGAAGATTAAAAGTATTCCCAAGTATTCTGATCTTCAGTTTTGAATTTCACCGCATCAAGGTATACTCTCTTGTTCTTAATTTTGAAACTTACATAGCACATGTTATCTATTGTGAATGAAGTAGATCCGTTAATTTTCCGCTGCGCACATGCATATTTCTATCAAAGGTATAAAACCAAGGAGAGGAAGATTGGGTGTAAGAACACTACCTTGATTATTGTGGAGAAAATATGAGAATCTAAGGTGTTTGAGGGTGTTTGGATGTGTTTGGGTGAGAAATTATAGAAAGAGAATCTGCCTAGAAACTGCCCAAAAGTCATTTTTTTGGGTAAAATGAGGGGTCTAGGGGTATTTATTTTGAAAAATGCTCCTTCGGCTTCCAGCGCACCTTGAAGGGTCACCAACTACCCTGCTGACGTCAGCAGTTTTGGCTTTTTCCCTGTTCAAATTTGGACATGTATTTAAAGGCCTTACGAAACTCAAATTGAGCTGATCTTAGTGTCCATAGAAAGCTCTAGATGTCCAGTTTCTAGAACACTAAAGAAATCGAAAATCCTATGGTCAGATGAAAAGTTATGGCCTCGGGAAGTGTGCTGACGTGCTTTTCACGGTTTTCTAGATATCTCAACTGTTTTAACTCCGATTTCGACCCATGAATAGTCGTTGGAAAGGGAATTTGATAATCTTTGTAATGGAGCTAGTCCAAACCCATTCTAATGGACAGATCAAAATTAGGAATTCTGGTGCCCTTAGAGTCAACCTAAGGTCAAACTTGGTCAAAGTTGACAAAAATCACTGAATAGCTCGGATTTGATGTAGAAACATGAAAAATGATGTTTTGGGATGATTTTGACCGACTTTAACTTCCGATCAACCCAAGGTTGACTAGGGGCATTTTGGTCAATTTAAACTAAAATGGCACTTCGAGTGCTCCGATGCTCGAACGGGTTGCGTCA
This sequence comes from Notholithocarpus densiflorus, assembly GCA_030021035.2. NCBI lineage: Eukaryota > Viridiplantae > Streptophyta > Magnoliopsida > Fagales > Fagaceae > Notholithocarpus > Notholithocarpus densiflorus. Next base: position 25,609 of record JARYZH020001159.1, on the reverse strand, counting down.
CGTTAATCTAGACATTTCCACGGCCCCATGGACAAAAGATAATATTTTTGGAATTTTCGAGGTCTAGCACATAAATCGAGGGCAGAAAAAATATCGTGTCTACAGCTGCCACTTCTTTATCTGACATCTCGAGTGCAATAAGAGGTGTCAGATAAAGAACGTGATTTCGCATTTTTTGCCCCAAAATTGCGTGCGGAAACTGCGCTGTTCATGGATCGAGATAGGTTTTACCTGCCAAGGTTGAGCTGCTGCAGTTGATCCGGAAAAATTTCTCTGACTTGGTCCTCGAAATTGCGCAAGAAACTCTTCATCTTTTTTTTTTGGTCAAAGGTCAACTGGTCAACTTTGACCGGGTCAACGTTGACCGACGGCCATTGTAGGTGTGCCGGGCAAACCCAGCAGCCCTTCAAGGTGCGCTAGGCAACCCAGGCCGTACAAGGCCTATAAATGGGCCCCAAAGCTTCATTTTGATCATTCTTACTTCATTTCTCTGAATTCTCACTTCTAAAAAGTTCTCTAGAGCAAGTCGCGGTCTAGCAAGGCTAGCTTTCAGCTTCAGTCTCCAGTTCTGCACTTGAGGTCAATGTCCATTTTCTCTTTCTTTTTATTTTCTGCTAGTATGTAGCATAGCAAGTAGGAAAGTATGCTAGTATTTTTTTAATTTTTGGTATAGATATATGTTTTTTTAAAAAATATTTTTTTATCATTTATGCCATGATGTTGTTGGGAAAAATATTTTTTTCACATGCTTGGGTATTTGCATAATCACACTTGCATGCTTTCACATGTCATGAATAATTATGCTTGCACTTGTTCGTGCGAGAAAAACTTAATTTTAAGGCCACATAGATGGACATGAGAATGTCGTATGCTGTCAAAACATAGAAAAAATAGCGAAAAACTAGGAGAAATGCTACGTAAACATGAGAAACTATGCATGATAACAGGAAAATTTTGGGAGATTTGAAAACATGGGAAAAAAGCAATTTTAAATGAGAGTAGTTAAGGAAGGATTAAACGGTCATGGCTAAATTGAATCCGCGTGAGATTAAACGAGCATGGTCGAAATGAATCCTGAAAAGATAGATAGGATTAAACGGTCATGGCTGAATTGAATCCGCGTGAGATTAAACGAACATGGTCGAATTGAATACCAAAAAGATGGATAGGATTAAAAGATCATGGCCGAATTAAAACCGCGTGAGATTAAATGAAAATGGTGGAATTGAATATCGAAAAGAAAGATAAGATTAAACGGTCATGGCCAAATTGAATCCAAGTGAGATTAAACCAGAGTGGTCAAATTGATACTCTAAAAGATAGATAAGATTAAACAGGCACGGTCGAATTCAATCTGAGTGAGATTACACGGGCATGGTCACATTAAATCTTAAAAAGATAGATAGGAGTAAACGGTCATGACCGAATCGAATCCTGAGAGAGAGGTATTTTGAAAATTCTTGACATTTTGAGGTAAAAAGAAATAGGATTAAACGAACGCAGTTGAATTGAAGCCTGAGAGAGAGGGGTTTTGAAAACCTTAACATTTTGAGATAAAAAGAGATAGGATCAAATGAACGTGGTTGAATTGAATCCTGAGAGAAAGGTGTTTTGAAAATTCTTGACATTTTGAGATAAAAGGAGATAGGATTAAACAAACGTGGTCGAATTGCATCCTTAAGGAGAGGTATTTTGAAAACCTTGATATTTTGAGATAAAAATAGATAGGATTAAATGAACGCGGTCTAATTGAATCCTGAGAGAGAGGTGTTTTGAAAACCTTGACATTTTGAGATAGAAAGAGATAGGACTAAATGAATGCGGTCGAATTGAATCATGAAGGAGAGGTATTTTGAAAAGCTTGACATTTTGACATAAAAAGAGATACGATTGCACAAACACGGTCGAATTGAATCTTGAGAGAGAGGTGTTTTGAAAATTCTTGACATTTTGAGATAAAAAGAGATAGGACTACTGGAAAGCGGTCGAATTGAATCCTGAGAGAGAGGTGTTTTGAAAACCTTGACATTTTGAGATAAAAGGAGATAGGACTAAATGAACACAGTTGAATTGAATCCTGAGAGAGAGGTGTTTTGAAAACATTGACATTTTGAGATAAAAAGAGATAGGATTAAATGAATGCGATTGAATTGAATCCAGAAGGAGAGGTATTTTGAAAACCGTGACATTTTGAGGTAAAAAGAGATAGGATTAAACAAACACGGTCGAATTGAATCCTGGAAGAGAGGTGTTTTGAAAATTCTTGACATTTTAAGATAAAAAGAGATAGAATTAAATGAACGCGGTCGAATTGAATCCTGAGAGAGAGGTGTTTTGAAAACCTTGACATTTTGACATAAAAAGAGAAAGGATTAAACGAACACGGTCGAATTGAATCCAGAAGGAGGGGTATTTTGAAAACCTTGACATTTTGAGATAAAATGAGATAGGATTAAATGAATGCGGTCGAACTAAATCCTGAGAGAGAGATGTTTTGAAAATTCTAGACATATTGAGATAAAAAGAGATAGGATTAAACGAACACGGTCGAATTAAATCCTGAGAGAGAGGTGTTTTGAAAATTCTTGGCATTTTAATATAAAAAGAGATAGTATTAAACAAACATGGTCAAATTCAATCTTGAGAGAGAGGTGTTATGAAAACCATGACATTTTAAGATAAAAAGAGAAAAGATTAAACAAACACGGTCGAATTGAATCTTGAAGGAGAGGTATTTTGAAAACCTTGACCTTTTGAGATAAAAAGCGATATGTTTAAACGAACGCGGTCAAATTGAAACCTGAGAGAGAGGTGTTTCAAAAATTCTTAAAATTTTGAGATAAAAAGAGATAGGGTTAAAGGAAAGCAATCGAATTGAATCCCGAGAGGGAGGTGTTTTAAAATTCTTTACATTTTAAGATAAAAGAAGATAAGATTAAACAAACATTGTTGAATTGAATCCTAAAGGAGAGGTGTTTTGAAAACCTTGACATTTTGAGATAAAAAGGGATAGGATTAAATGAACGAGGTCGAATTGAATCCTGAATGAGAGGTATTTTGTAAACCTTGATATTTTAAGTTAAAAAGAGATAGGATTAAACGAACACGGTAGAATTGAATCCTAAGAGAGAGGACTCCTGAAAATTCATGGCATTTTGAGATAAAAAGAGGTGGGATTAAACAAACTTGGTCGAATTGAATCTTAACGGAGAGGTATTTTGAAAACCTTGACATTTTGAGGTAAAAAGAGAAAGGATTAAATGAACATGGTTGAATTGAATCCTGAGAGAAAGGTGTTCTAAAAATTCTTGGCATTCTGAGATAAAAAGAGATAGGATTAAACGAACGCGGTCGAATTGAATCCTGAAGGAGAGGTATCTTGAAAACCTTGATATTTTGATGTAAAAAGAGATAGGATTAAACGAACACGATCGAATTGAATCCTGAGAGAGAGGTGTTCTGATAATTTTTGGTATTTTCAAATAAAAAGAGATAGGATTAAACGAACGCAGTGGAATTGAATCCTAAGATAGAGGTGTTTTGAAAACCATGATATTTTGAAATAAAAAGAGATAGGATTAAGCGAACACAGTTGAATAGAATCCTGAGAGAGAGGTCTTTTGAAAACCTTGACATTTTGAGATTAACGGAGGTAGGACTAAACGAACACAGTTGAATTGAATCCTGAGAGAGTTGTGTTTTGAAAACCATGACATTTGGAGATAAAAAGAGATAGGATTAAACGATCGCGGTCGAATGGAATCCTGAAGGAGAGGTATTTAGAAAACCTTGACATTTTGTGGTAAAAAGAGACAGGATTAAACGAACACGGTTAAATTGAATCCTGAAAGAGAGTTGTTTTGAAAATTCTTTGTATTTTGTGATAAAAAGAGTAGGATTAAATGAACGCGGTTGAATTGAATCCTGAAGTAGAGGTATTTTGAAAACCATGACATTTTGAGATAAAATGAGATACAATTAAATGAACGCAGTCAAATTGAATCCTGAGAGAGAGGTGTTTTGAAAATTCTTGACATTTTGAGATAAAAAGAGATTGGAATAAACAAACTTGGTCGAATTGAATCCGGACGGAGAGGTATTTTGGAAACCTTGACAATTTGAGGTAAAAGGAAATAGGATTAAACGAACGCGGTCGAATTGAATCCTGAGACAAAGGTGTTTTGAAAACCTTGACATAAAAAGAGATAGGATTACATGAACACAGTTGAATTGAATCTTAAAGGAGAGGTATTTTGAAAACCATGACATTTTGAGATAAAAAGAGATAGGATTAAACGAATGCGGTCGAATTGAATCCTGACAGAGAGCTATTTTGAAAATTCTTCACATTTTGAGATTAAAAGAGATAGGATTAAACGAACGCGGTCGAATTGAATCCTGAGAGAGAGTTATTTTGAAAATTCTTCACATTTTGAGATAAAAAGAGATAGGATTAAACGAACGCGGTCGAATTGAATCCTGAGAGAGAGGTGTTTTGAAAATTCTTGGCATTTTGAGAAGAAAAGTGATAGGATTAAACGAACGCGGTAGAATTGAATCCTGAAGGAGAGTTCTGTTGAAAACCTTGATATTTTGAGGTAAAAAGACAAAGGATTAAACGAACACGGTCGAATTGAATCCTAAGAGAGAGGTGTTTTGAAAATTCTTGACATTTTGAGATAAAAAGAGATAGGATTAAACAAACATGGTCGAATTGAATCCTGACAAAGAGGTATTTTGAAAACCTTGACAATTTGAGGTAAAAGGAGATAGGATTAAACGAACGCGATCGAATTGAATCCTGTGAGAGAGGTGTTCTGAAAATTCTTGGCATTTTAAGATAAAAAGAGATAGCATTAAACGAACATGGTCGAATTGAATCCTGAGAGAGAGGTGTTCTGAAAATTCTTGGCATTATCAGATAAAATGAGATAGGATTAAACGAACTCGGTCGAATTGAATCCTAAGAGAGAGGTGTTTCGAAAACCTTAACATTTTGACATAAAAAGAGATAGGATTAAATGAACACGGTCGAATTGAATCTTGAAGGAGAGGTATTTTGAAAACCTTGACATTTTGAGATAGAAAGAGATAGGATTAAATGAACGAAGTCGAATTGAATCCGGAGAGAAAGGTGTGGTGAAAATTCTTGGTATTTTGAGATAAAAAGAGATAAAAAAAAAGCTAGTCTCCCAAGTCTTCCACTATAAAAAGTTGTGTTTATTTGTTTATAGTTGAAAAAGTGTTTAATACTTTTTTTTTTTTGGAAAAAAAATGGTTTATTAATAACAAAAAAAGCTTGTACTTTAAAATCTTCTGCCATAAAAAAACAAGTCTTTCTTTTTTAAGACCTAATAATTGCATGAGTAATATTATGAACATAACAATTTTCACAATAGTTGAATTGTTAATTTTTTTATTTATCGATTTTTATCTAAGCTTACTACTAATATCACATTTTTATCTATTAAATTATTAATAACAATTTGTTTCCTTGATAGTTGTAATTATTATTATTTTTAGTGTGTGACTCTAGACTTATTTTAAAATTTTAATTGTATTCTTCTTGAGTAACATAAGTGATTGAAAAGAATGCTTCATAAAACCAAAGTCATTAGTTTGAATTTCTTATTTTTCCTCCCCTTAAACCAAAACTCTTTAAATAGTAAAACAAAGCTTCCCACTCACCCCCCCCCCCCCAACACACACACATATATATGTATATATTAAACTCATTATTTTATATTAGAAGTTCTTTTACTAAGTTGTTATGTAGTTTTTCTCTTCTCCTTAATGAGTTTTCCATTTAAGAAAATTAGCACCTTATTTATGGATTTTTGTAGATATCTTCTAATTTATGTTTGTTATTGAAGTGCGCATTAAATTTGCACAATTAGAAAAAAAATTATGAGTGGGTTCCAGTTAGTTCAACTGGTAAAGTGTCTAATGATTGAATAAGAGATGGGGTTCAATCACTGCCTACACTTGAAAGCGATTGGTGTCTTGGTCTAATGATAAAGAACTATCATTAGGAGCGGACGCCATAAGTTGAAACTCTCACAAAAAAAAAAAGGAAAAAAAATATGAGGCATATCATTGGTTGATGACATGTTTTCTATATTTCCATCTCAATGCTTTCTAGGAAATGTCCTTAAAAATAATTGGACAAAGAGCTTAAGGCTTTGAGCATTCTTTAATTGATGATTTATTTGTTTATTTTAAACAGATTAATGGATGGTTTAGGAGTTAGGACTCATATATATATATATATAATTATTGTTATGATTAATCAAAATTATTCCAAATGCCATTATTTGGAACCTTACAGATGTTTGATGACTTGTTTCTATATTGCTATCTCCATGCTTTTTGGGAAATGTCCTTAAAAATAATTGAACAAAAATTTTGATGCTTTGAGCATTCTTTAATTGATAGTTTATTTGTTTATTTATTTTGAACGGATTAATTGATAATTTAGAACTTGTATATATATAATTTTTTAAAGGGAGTCCTTCGGTTTGCATAATGTAATAGAGACAATTGGTGTTATAGTAATATGAAAGGTAGTACGCATTTTATATATATATATATATATGATTAATTGATAGACAATTGGTCTTTCTTCTCTCTTGCCCCTAGTTCGGCACTACCAATGCCAAATTTCTGTGGAATTCAACATACCAAATTCTCTCATGCTTCTCAATTACCTAAACTAGTGTGTAACCCCATGCATATGCACATGTACAATGAAAAACAATTACAACTATACGGTTTAAATTTTATATATATATATATATGTAGGGACTGAGTCTGAGCACTTCTACTGTTGGAAAAGTGGATTCAGGCCCAATTAGCCCTAAACAATAAATTTGTAGAGGATGAGTTTAAGAGCTAGGCCTTAGTGAGAATAGCAACGAATAAACATGGTTATGGGTAAACTGAATAGCAGGAAAATGGGCCTTAAGTGTTAGAATCTGTCCTGGACGTCGGTCCGAGGAGCTTTCTTGTTCTTATTATTTTCTCAGTGCTTGGATACAGAGGTTACAAAGATGATATAGGTTGCTACAGTGTTTTCTACTTTCAATCTCCGATCCTTTATCTAGAGGACCTCTTTACATTTTATACCCTCTTTAGGTTGATCTTGGCCCTCAATTTGTTGATCGTGCAGGTCATTACTTGAGTGCTTGTCCCATCAGCCGCCATCCCAAACCTTCTGTGAGTTGCGGCACTGTTCAGGGGTTATTTCCTCATTAATTCGGCCAGGACGTTAGTTGTGGGCATTTAATGTGGAGGTGACAGTTTCTCCCTGAATTGCTCTACCAGGCTTCCATGACTGACCCACGGTACTTGTCCCCTCTCTTGGGACGCTCTACGAAACCGCCCTTGACGGCGCGTTGTCCTTCCCTTCTATGATCTCGGTTCGCCGAGGACATGATTGTCCTCGGCGATGCTTCTTGGTAGTTAGGACTTTCTTCGTTCATCCTCGGACGTTTCTTCTTCCTCGGCGTGGGCCTTGGGCCTAGTATAAAGTGGGCCGGGGTAGCCAGATTCATTGACCCCACAATATATATATATATATATATATATATATATATTTAGAAGATGTTCAAATTATAAATTTATAAATGGTATTAGCTTACACTTTTTTTAAACCATATATTTCTAAAATATGTAATGGTTTCTCATTTTATATATATATGATTTAGAATTTAATTGGTTTTAAACTCTTCGGTTTTTGCACCTAATAATTCAATTGTCACAAAAATTAAAAACTTAGATGGACACATAGCGGAAAATTAGACTCCAATTGAAATCCAATTGGATTTGGACTCTTCAATTTTTACACTCAATAATTAACTTGGCACAAAATTAAAAATTAAGTGAAACACGTGGCGCAAAATTGAGTATCCAATTAAAATTTAATTGAATTTTCTCTAAACTTTGGATATATATATAAACTAGTTATAGGCTCGTGTGTTGCATGGTTTTATGAAAAAACTTATAAAATAAATGTATAAATAATTATATATTTTAATAGATTCAATAAAGATAAAAGAAGAAATTATCCAGTGTAAATAATCATCTCATTAAAATAAGGGTAAGATTTCTTCCTAAAACTAAATTAAATTGATAATTCCTTAAAAAAAAAAGTACTAAACAATTGATAAATCTAAAATTAATATAATCTTGATAATATTATAAAGGCGTAAATACACTTTTAGTCCCTACATTTTGCACTTTTTTCATTTTAGTACATACATTTTATTTTTACCACTTTTAGTCCTTAAACCAATTAACGCCTGACATTTAGGTCATTTCCGTCACTCAACCAACGGCAAAAGCTGACGTGTCCATTAAAATAATATTAAAAATGCTACATTAGCATCCACGTCAGCTTCCACATCAGATTTAACCTTAAAAAATAAATTTATTAATTTTAGAAATTATAAAAAACAAAAAAACATAATTAAAAACAAAAAAATTGTGGAACTTACCTAGAATCCCAAGACGACAACCCGTCTTCCTTTTCTCTCCCAGAAATCGTCCTCTTCCGTCCCTCCCCGTCCTCTTCCTCCTCCTCCGACTCGCCCAAAACCCACCCAGACTCGAACAACCAACCCGACCAGACAGCGCAACCCAAGCTCCACATCATCAGCCCGAAGCCCCACATCTCCTCCCAATTCTACACCTTCAACCCGGAATCCCACTCCCTCATGATCCGCTGCCTCCTCGAGCACCGCCTGGCCACGCCGGCGGAGATCCGCGCCGTCCTAAAGTCGTGGCGCGTCGTCTGGAAAGACCACAACGAGGACACCGCATACCTCACCGCGTGGAAGCGAATCCAAGACAAGCGCGCCGTCCTCTTTTTCTTCTTGAACTCTTTAAGCAAGTTCCTCCACTTCTCTCATCTCCGACGAAATCTATCTTAGTGCTTCGTCCTCGGCGTTCGCATTGACCAGATCTGGGTTGAGTTTGCTGTATTTGTTTTGGATTTTTGATAAATTTGAAAAGGATAATATGGGTTTGTGAAAGGAAGTTTTTGGGTTTGTGATAGAGAATTTGTTGGGTTTGTGTATAAGGGGATTTGATGGGTTTGTGAAAAATGTTTAGATCTTAGGATTGACATAAAAAATTTGGGAGGAGGAGATGTGGGGCTCATTATGCAGTGTTTATGTTTGAATCAAGTTACCAAAATGAAGTGTCTCCCTGCATATCTTCAACACGTTACTACTCTCCAACAGCTCGGAGCCACGGTTTGTATGTGTTCTTGTGTTTATGTTTTTGTGTTTGGTTGACAAGAAATGACAAGAAAATGCTAGAAAATTTGGGAGTGTGTTGTTATATTTAAATCTGGGTTTGTGTTCATTGTGTTCATTCTGGGTTAGTCCCTACAGATCTAAGTTCCACAATTTTTTTGTTTTTAATTATGTTTTTTGTTTTTTATAATTTTTAAAATTGATAAATTTATTTTTTAAGGTTAGATCTGAGATGGAAGCTGACGTGGATGCTGATGTAGCATTTTTAATATTATTTTAATAGACACGTCAGCATTTACTATGCCTCTGTTTGCCACGTCAGCTTTTGCCGTTGGTTGAGTAACGGAAAGGACCTAAATGTCAGGCGTTAATTGATTTAGGGACTAAAAGTGGTAAAAATAAAATGTAGGGACTAAAATGGAAAAAGTGCAAAATGTAGGGACTAAAAGTGCATTTACGCCTATTATAAATTAAAATTAAAGTTGATAATTCAAGAATACACGTGTAGAACATCTTGATATTTTGATGTAACATAAAAATCAAATAAGAAAATTGTTAAAATTAATCTATTAATTCTAACCATATTTAATCATTAATTCTAAGACCCTAACCCTAAGCATATAAATTAGATCAAAGCTAAGAAAATTAGTTTAAACAAAAGGCAACCAATACACAAAACCTAATCAATTTAATAAAAACAAAATACAAAAACAAAGAAGGAGCCTTTAGAAACTTGACAATGTTTTCGAATGTTTTGAATTCATTAATTAAAATCACATGAAGACAAAAAACCAATAATAACACTAAAGAAAATAAACAAAATGAAAATAATAATAATAAAAGAAGAAATAATGCATACTTGCATTGTCATGGGATTTAGGCATTCACATATTGAAATAAGCTTCACTCCAAAAAGGATATATAGGGTTATATATATTGGTAGAGTTCCATTTGAAATATAATTCATTTAAATCTTATTGAAATTAAAGATATCCAATCAATGTGTTTGTTTTTATCCCATAAAAATTGGAATTAAAAAAAAGGTCATATGAATAGAATGAAAAAAGAAAAAGAAAAAAAAAAGAGTTGATTCAACATAACGTAACATATAAAAAATTAAAAATTTAAAAAAAGAGAGAAAGATAATGTGGTTGATAGCTATAAAGAATTTTGATATATATATATATTTATATATATATTAAATGTCATCAACATAGAAATGATCAAATTAATGGAAATATATATTGTTTTTTGGAATAGATGGAGATTATCAAATTATTGGAAATATATACTATTTCTTGAGATAGATTTATATTAATCACCTCTTGAAGAATTTGGATTGTGTTTATCCCTTAATAATCAAGTTTTGTAGCTTGATATTCTGATAAAATAATATTAATTTAATAATATCAAAATTTTGAAAATTTAAATGATAAATATTATCCCCTAATTTAAGAAATATATCCAAACAAATAAAAAAAATAATGTTAATTAGATGATAAATATTATCTAAATTAAATTTTTGTAGGTTAAATATTATCCCTTAATTTAAGAAATATATCCTAACAAATAAAAAAATAATGTTAATCTAATTTTATTTAATAATAAAAATGAATTAGAGTCCTGGTAATATACTATTCATTTTTAGTTCTTTAAAAATCTAAAAATTTAATAAAATTTCTACAATTTGGTGAAGCCAAATTATCTTCTAACATACCAATTGTGCTATAATATCATTTGTAGTTACATGTATCAAACTATTAGCATATGAATTTTATATCTAATGAATCTACAATATAAGTGATTTGCAGTATTGTTAACAATAATATTAATGATTAAAATCTTTAGACAAAGTAACATAAAATTAACCACTTTTTAAAGATAGAACTATTCGAGGAATAAAACCATTGTTTTAATTATAAAAAAAAAATTGCAAAGTTCTACATCTAGATTACAAACCTTTCTTAGGATGCTTGAAATCTTTTTTGACAAACCTGAAAAAAAAATTCAAGAAGAAAATTAATCAGAGTTAAAAAAAAAAAAAAACAAAGTACCATATAGATTGCAAAATTGTATGTAAATTCAATAGTCTATGATTGAAATTTACTACGACAACTTACATATATATTGGACAACAAAATAATTAAATTGGATCAAACCATTAACATATGAATTAGATCAAACATAAGGAAATTACCCCCTCAAAAAAAGAAAAATATAAGAAAATTAGCTTAAACAAAAGGCAAATACAATTATTCAAAGATGGTTTTTCATTTAAAAATTGCGGCTGATAAAAAAGAAGTAGATAGAGAGAAAGATATTCACCTGTCGGTACGGCAAAGTCGTCCTTCTTTGGAACTTAATTCCAGTCAGTGGAATTAAAGTCTTCTTTTATAGGGCTGGTCAAGGAATTTAATTCCTAAATGTGTAGTTAAGATTAGTATCTCTAGGAAAAGAGTTTATCTGAAGGAGGAGATAAGGCGTTGCAAGTTACTTGTTGTACTTATGGAATTAAACTAAACTACTTAATGATAAAAATTAATTAGAATCTGGTAGTATAATATTCCTTTTTAGTTCTTTAAAAATCTAAAAATTTAATAAAATTTCTACAATTTGGTAAAATCACATGGCGCAATTACGGCGTCTAAGCCAACTTTTAATATATATATATATATATATATATATATATAGATTATTCGACACAGTGGACGTAACTCCTATAAACTCAAATATTAATAATATTTGGTTAAAATATAAGACTCATAAAATTTAAAGAAAAATAAGCAAAACTTTGAGTCTCTTATTTGAAAACCCAAATTAGATCAAATGCCTCTTAATCATAATGGGGTTGCTACGCTACCACCATTATGATCAAAATTAAATTGCAATTATACCAAATGATAATTCTGAATTCGTGATTGTTCAAATAATGCTAATTCAAATTATTACTTTTTTTTAAATAATAAAATTACAAATTTATAATCCAAAGACTTTCATCCGCTAAAGATTAAAAAGAAAGTTTCGGAGACTTTGATTTTTTTTTTTTTTTGTTTGTCCAAAGTCTTTTAGTCTCCCTTAAATAAGCTGGGCAGAACCTTCCGATTAAAAAAAAAAAAAAAAAATTGTTTCTTATTACCAGTTTCTCCCTTCCACGCTAATGTCGGTGTGGCTCTAGAATCAATGTTTGTGTGAAGAAATCAATATTCATTTTTAATGGGAATACCGTATGCATTGGGTTTTCTTTGCAGATGGGGTGAAGTTTCAGTGGCGGTACTGAAAGTCTAGAATGATATGTGAGTTCCCTAGTCAAAGAAATAAAAAAGTCTGTTAAAATGAACTTTAGCACAGTATAAAAAAAAATTGTGTTCATATAGTGCGCACTGTTTCCACTTATAACATATAGTTCACATAGTGCGCAGAATTTGAAATTGCTTGGTGGGGCTCAACCCAACTTTCCACTTACATTGTCACATTAGACTCCAGAAATTTTCTTGAACAGACTAAGTCGACAACCCATTTGAAGGATTTTTAAGAGCTTTATAAAGGGATTGTTTCTCTTTCTCATTGCAAGTTACATTGGAGCTCCTTTGCATAAGCTGGAATACTAGGGTATTAAAAAGAAAACAAAAGCAAGAGAAGCACAAGAAATTATGAAAGATATAGACATGATGAAGAAATAATTAAGGAAGAATTTCGGTCAAAGGAAACTTGAAACGTTCATAGCAGGCCACAAAACAAGCATGTAGTTAAATAGGCTTTTCACCAAAACTAGTCATTGATGCTTAGGTCACAAATAATGTTTATGCCTTTGTTCATTTCTCCAGTAATTAACCATGGTGATTATTTAAATATCACCTTAGAAGGAACTATATACCACCAGCAGATAAACATCATAATTTTCATGTATGCTAGGGTCATGATTCTCTAAAGACTTGTAAATAGGATCTTCAAAGTTCACTAAATACAAAGTTTGTTTCAGGTGGGATAAAGTATTCCATAGTACACTATTGAGCTCGACTTCCAAGTTGCAAGTTTCATGTTCCTTTTCATTGGTCCAAAATAGATTGTAAGACAAGCTTTCATATTACATAGGCCTCCAGCCCAAACAAATCTTACCAGCTTTCAGCTGAGTACTTCTTGGTCATGTCCCCCTTCCTATAGATTTGAGATGCTTGCTCTGACTTCTGAATTAAGAAACTGCATGCCAGTAGCAAATAAATGTATAGGAACATGGAAACATGGTATCAAATTTCATTTAGACCAAGGTGCAGTAGCTTTTGCAAAAATAATGAAGGAAGCAACATTGCCTAACCAGGTGATGGGCTCACCATCACTGTCTTGATTAATTAAGCACAACCTTTGATTCCCTAAACATCATCTTTTTAGCCGAATGAGAACATATTCATCATAAAAAAAAATAAAGCAATATTGATTAGCTAAGTATAACCTTTTGTTTCCTAAATATCCTTTTTTAATTTATTTTTAAAGTTGAATGAGATTTATTCATTAGAAACAAATACATCGCAAACAAGACTAGCAGACTACCAAAAAAGAACCAAAATAAGCTGACTGCTGGACAAAAACATGTCAAGGTTGCAAAGATTTAGTTTGGTAATCAGTACTTGGCCTTGTAGATTACTGGAGCCTAAGAAAATGTATGAAAGTTTATTACTAATTGCTATTATGCCATTAAATGATTCATAGAAAGATTAAGTGGGAGGTAAAATTGACATTTTTAGGGACCAATGCGTGTCATTAAGTTGGCATGGAGGCAACCATAATGCTGAAAGAGAAAGGAGCTAATTAATTACCTGAAGCATATTTTTGCTCCTCTTTGAAGGTTGACGTCACTTGCGTAAAAATATTGCACGAAAGAAAGATGAGAAACCCACCATAGAGCATTCATACAAAGATCATTTCCCTGCAGATTAAGAAAATAAATCTCTGATATATTTCTAAGCTGCTAATGAATGAATACTCCAATTCCTTCAAAGGAGAGATCGAGATGTGTAAGTCTCTTCCAAGTAACCAAAATAGCTTGGAATACACTTACCAGTAGAATTATCAAACTTTAGTATTTTAGTAGTTCTAGCTAGAGTAATGAAGGATTAATCTTGCCACCCAATGTTAATCTATACCAGTAGAATTTGAAATTCCTTGGTGCAGCTGTACCCAACTTTCCACTTATTTTGTCACATTAGACTCCAGAAAATTTCTTGAACAAAGTCAACAGCCCACTTGAAGGATTTTAAGACCTTTATAACTTAGAAGGGATTGTTTCTCTTTCGCATTGCTAGTTACATTGGAGCTCCTTTGCATAAGCTGGAATACTAAGGTATTAAAAAGAAAACAGTACTAAAAGGAAAACAAAAGCAAGAGAAGCAAAAGAAATTATGAAAGATATAGACATGATGAAGTAGTAATTAGGGAAGAATTTCGGTCGAAGGAAACTTAATACGTTCATAGCAGGCCACAAAACAAGCATGTAGTTTTCACCAAAATTAGTCATTGATGCTTAGGTCAAAAATAATGTTTATGCCTTTGTAGGGAACCGCAGCATGGGGAATGTCTGCGTCTTGTCGCAAGGCTCATTTTGAGGCAGTTTCTTAACGTCAGAGATAGTGCCATAGCAGGGACTTCCTATTTCTCCAGTAATTAACCATGCTGATCATTTAAATATCACCTCAGAAGGAACTTCATACCACCAGCAGATAAACATCATGTAGGCTAGGGTCATGATTCTCTAAAGACTTGTAAAGAGGATCTTCAAAGTTCACTAACTACAAAGTTTCTTTCAGGAGGGATAAAGTATTCCATAGTACACTTTTGAGCTTGACTTCCAAGCTGCAAGTTTCATGTTCTTTTTCATTGGTCCACAGTAGGTCGCAAGACAAGCTTTCATATTACATAGGCCATCAGCCCAAACAAATCATACTAGCTTTCAGCTGAGTGCTTCTTGAACATGTCCCCCTTCTTATAGATTTTAGATGCTTGTTCTGAATTCTGGATTAAGAAACACCATACTGGTAGCAAATAAATGTATAGGAACATAGAAACATGATATCAAATGTCATTTAAACCGAGGTGCAGTAGCTTTTGTAAAAATAATGAAGGAAGGAACATTTCCTAACCAGGTGATGGGCTCACCATCACTGTCTTCATTAATTAAGCACAACCTTTGATTCCCTAAACATTATCTTTTCAGCCAAATGAGAACATATTCATCATATAAAAAATAAAACAATATTGATTAACTAAGTATAACCTTTTGTTTCCTTATTATCCAATTTTTTTAGATGAATGAGATTTATTCATCAGAAACAAATACATTGCAAACAAGACTAGTAGACTACCAAAGAACCAAAACAATACAAAGAGCCCTATCAACAATATAGGATAAAATACTATAGATTACAGGTCAACATATCATCAAAAGCAAACAAAAGAAAGACAAATACAACGGTTAAGAATTAGAATCAAACAGTCATAGGGATATTCCAAAAAGAACACGTCCTTTGTTTCTGATACATTTTGCAGGTCTTCTAGGAATGGAACAAAGCCTATTAGTTAGAATACCTGGTAAGCTTGAACTGCTAAACTGTTGGTGGAGTAAGTCTAATAGCATTCCATGTTGTCCCCCACATTCAAATTTTCCTGATTTTGTAGTTCTAAATTGACATTTTCTGCTACATTTTGATTGATGTTTGCCTCAAAACACTTGCCCTGAATATGAACCAAAGCTGCAAACCCTGCTGGCTGCCAACTTTAGTTTCCTCCATTGTGAGCTGATGAGACCTTTGCATTCACAGTACTGATTGTCATTGCTGATCCGAGGTCCATATTTAAGCAACAGAGGACCAAGATGCCAACTATCCTGCCAAAGATAAGTACCATTCCCATCTTCATAATGATATTTGAGAAATTGTCCACCTAAATTGGGGCCTTCAAAATTGTAAAACTTCCATATGGTCTATCCCAAGTAAGAGTCCAGATTCCCTTAAAGTACACCCCTGCAAGCACAATCATGATGTTAAATGAATAACATTTCTCTAAAAACTTAGAAATAAACTTACTACTGTATCAAAATTAATATTGTATATATATAATTAACATTTGAAAAACTTTAAAATCAAGATCCAGGGTAATTTTTTCTTTATGAGATTATAGAAAATAACTATTGAGAATATTCTCCTTAAACATCAAATTCAAAGGTTAGATTTGGCATTGGAGGAGAAGTAGACTGTAAATACCCACAATTTCGCAATCTATGCTTCCTTCTTTAGTTACTGGTGGCAAAGAATCCACTAAATAGCCTTGGAATTTATTACAAAGAACACAATTAGTTTGCTCAGTTATGCAAAATCTTCTTTTCTTTCGTTGAAACTTTATAAAGAGATCACTAGGAGATTCTAAAGAGAGCTAACAGGATAGCTGAATGAACACTAGGCTCGTCACGGATTGCCTTTGAACAAAAATGGAGCCAAATGCATATTCATTTTATGTGTTACTCATATTTTTTCTTTGCTAATTTTTCACAGAAACAAGACAACATTTAAATATTTACGAATTAAGTATAAAAAAAAAAAAAAAGGTTTTGAAAGGAGAGAGTTTTTCAGTGAAATAAAACGAGAGAGGTCCCCCATGTAGTGTTCTTCTACTGGTTCTTCAGCTCCATTGATGTTGGGCCTGTTGGGTTGGTTCAATTTCCCCACGGTTAAGAGCAATTGGTTACGGTAAGGCTTCGAGTTTGAGGAGGACTCAGGATATGGGTCAATATTGGGCTTCAGAAAAAAGCCTTGAAGCCCAAACAGACTCGGAAAAAAGCTTTGCTTTTTAAGTGGCTCAACTTGGTAAGCCCAAGAAAGCAATTTACAGGAACTTGTTGGGTATTATATTTCATAACAAGTAACGGAGTTTGCCGACGTGGATGCCAGCTCATCAAGAAGTGGTGGTGGAGAAATTTGGAATCCCAGAGATGAATGAAACCATATGAAGACTTCACTCTGAAGTCTCTGCCTGTCAATGAGAATTGCCAGAAAAGCAAGATATTTTTCATTGCACGGTAATTCTACTTTTCCTCAAATAAGTCTATATTCATGCTTAAAGGACTATTGTTTCTTCTTTGGTATACATAATAAGCATGTTGAAGTAAAGAATAAAGGAAGGCATTAGGCACCATGATTGGTAAAACTTTATTAGTACTCAAAGCGCAAAAATCATGGTAAATTTTGCTTCCCAGGTAATGTAGGTGCTCTCAAAATGCTAATGGCACAATGGAACGAGCAAAAATTATATTTGGTTCCGGGCTGAATTCTAAAATATTTAACAATTTTCTGTTCAATGGTAAATTGTTAAAATATAGTGAAAGTTAACTCTGTTGTTTTTCAGGTCACCTGGTACATCAAAGGTTTGAAGCAAGATGGTCTATGCTAGCTCCAAGGATATATTCAAGAGGGAATTGGATGGCATTCAAGCCGAGTTGTAAGCAATAGATCCCAGTGAAATGAGCCTTGACATTGTAGAAGGGCGAGCACTTTAATTTTTTTCATTTCACCCTTTTGATGTTTAACTCCTCCTATGAGAACATTGTTTTTCCTGTCCCTTGTACTGTTTATTCTTTAGTCTTGTCTGGGCTTACACTAAACTGTAGTATAATTTGCCATGTTATAAATTTATCTATCCTGATTAGCACTTTTTAGGTTGTCCCAGAGAAGCAGTTCGTTTTAAGAAATACATAAGTAAATCTAGTTGTTTCCAGACATGCTTACCAGTTACCACCATGTATGTAAATCTAGTTGTTTGTATAGATCATAGGCAGAAATCATAATCCTTAGCAATGTATTCACGTACAGTTTGGAACAAATTCAGGAGGTAATGAGACCTATTACGATTCCAAAATAATTTTTGTGGCCTCTTGAAAAGCATGAATCAGAGATACTTTCTGAAGCATGCACAAGGAGGACCTGCACCAATTATCAATAGTATTGCCGTAGAGTAAGCTTTTAGAGAGTTACATGTGCATCATAATACAAAACTGTACGATACTAATGAGTGAGAATTAACTCGTTATGGTGCTTACTCTGTTTCCTTCTAGAGCATTGTGTTATCAAATCATTTTAAAATTAAGTCTGCATTTCAAAACAAAAAATATTTTATATGGAAACAATCAACAAAACTAGAGTATAATTGAAAATGTTGGCTCCATTTTAGTATCAGCATATTTCTGAAATAAAATCCCAATGGGTAGAAGGTTAGATATGAATTAAATCACATTTGCAGTGCAGTGCCTACGACATCGACAAGACCAAACAAATGTTAAGGACATAATATTTGAAGTATATCTCATAGAAGATGATGTCTTTTACTTAAATACCAACGCCAAAAAGAACAAAGATGATGCTTCTCACATAAATACCAACTCACTCAAAATTTCAAGGAACCAGTTCACTTTTAACAACATTGTTGTCACATTGATCTTTCATGTCATTGATAAACCTGAAATCATGATGCCTTGCAGTCCTTTTGAAGAAAACTCCACAGATTCCCTAAGAACAAATAGAACATCCAACTCTCATATCTATACATAACCAGGAATTTTCAAAGTCATCCTCATTTTTGTCAATTGCTTTTGAGCACTTTTGGGAAAGAGGACCTTCGTTGAGTTCAAGATTGGCAATGTAGCTAAATGCATCAAAAATCGTAGACTGGGTGTGTGAAGGAATTGTTCTAAAAAATTGTTGTATGAAAGTTCATGTAACCAAGAAAAGACAAATTAAGTACCCGTTTGGTTACAGTTGATAAGCTGGGCGTCTGCGTTTGCGTTTTTTTTTTTTTTTTTTTTTTTGAGAAGCGCGTTTCATCTTTGTCTTATGCTTTTTCAGTGAGTCTCGTGCACTGTTCACAAGATCTACAAACCTCTTTTTTCAACAAAACTTTCATTAAAAATGGGTCCCACGGCACTATTCACACATTTAAAAATTATTTTGCTATAATGTTTTCTGTTTTCAATTTTCAGCAAAATAAGCGGTATCCAAACACACCCTAAATATGCCCTGGAAAATTTTGCCAAAAATACTGTTTATTTAGAAATCAGGGATTTCCAACAATATCATATGACTAAGAGACAAATTCAAGAAACGAAATCCTGTAAGACCTCGGTAGAAACTAATACAGACAAGTTACTTGAAAGGCCTATGCTCCTTTCAAATATGGAATAATAAAAGACTCTTAAAAAGTGCTAGAGAAAAGAAGTAACTGTTAGGATCAAGTTCATTTGAACGCCTTGGTATATGTCCTGAGGCTATTATTGGTAAAAATCCAATACCAAAAGAAAAGCAAATTGCCATATTTTTGGATGAGTATCATTTCTCCTATCCAGCATGGTACAAATCCCTGTGAATCTATTCCAGTCTAGATCAAGGAACCTAAAATGTGTGTAGTCAATGAAAAAGCTTGAGCCCTTGTTGTGCAAGCACAAGGGCTCAAGCTTGTATAAGGGAGCCAGTGAGTTGTGAATTACATCTGAAGGGTTATTGTTTGACCTTAACAAAGATAGCCAATGCATCTGGCAATGATGCAGTTCTCCTCGTAGACATTTATCCAATACCTCTAAAAGTATTAGGCCAATCTCTATTTATGTTTTAGCAAAAATATGAGGATATTGGTCTAGAAAAATAATCAAGTGCAATATTCAAAATTGTAATGTTTGGAGATAATCGTGGTAGCTGACCTTTGAAACAATTAGAGCTCAATCAATGAGTTCAAAATTTAGCAATACCTTGGATACATTGCAATCAAATTTGTTCTCAGGGAGATTGATCAATTTAAGGCACATAGCCAAATTCTGGTACCAGTCTGGAAGCGTTTGCAATTCTAATTGTGAGTTGTAAAAATACTTAATATTTCTGTGTTGGTAACCATGCAGGAAATGTTGGAACAATCTGACAAGAACTAACGGTGATGGCACTGAGTTTAAAAGTAGGAGCTCCATTGGAGCTTACATTCATGACAACACACAGTGTGAAGACAATCTAAATTCTTTTAATTTTGACCTCAGCAAAATGCATTTTGGACACATTTCCCTACAAGGAATTTTGTCAGATTATGGATAGAAAATTGACATTTTTAGGGACCAATGCACGTCATGAAGTTGGCATTGAGATGACCATAATGTTGAAACTTGAAAGAGAAGGAAGCTGATTCATTACCTGAAGCCTTTTCTTTTCGCTTTGAAGATTGATGCCACTTGCACACAAATACTGCAAGGAAGAAAGATGAAAAACCCAGACCACTCACATAAAGATCATTTCCTTGTGGATTAAGAAAATAAAGCTGTGATAGATTTCTAAGCTGCCAAGAATGAATACTCCAAATCCTGCAAAGAAAAGGTGATGCGGGAGCATTAGCCAAAATTATTTTAGGATTTATTATTTCAAATTTTCTTTATCTCATATGAGATTGGACTATTGTAGACTTTTGTTTTTGAATTTAGATAGGGATTAGATTTAAGTTTGGATAGGAATTAATTTCTGTTTTAGACAGGATTATCTTTTATTTCTAGAAGCTCTATAAAAGCGTTCTATATGGTTGTATTTTGAAGAGACAATTGATTAATGAAATTTCAAATTGGAGTTTTCCAAATTATTGGGTGCTGATTCCTGACACACATCAAGATTCAAGAGGTCAAGATGCTAATTTTCTTGACTCCATTTGTTGTTTGACAATATGATTTCCCTTAAGTATTACCCAACGATCTTGGCAACTTTCCCTATAGATTAAGATAAAGATGTGATAGATCTTTTAGCTGTAGAGGAATAAAAACTCCAAATCCTACTAAGCAGAGGTCTAAGTCTCTCCAAGTAACCAAAATAGCTTGGAATGCCCTTAACAGTAGAATTATTATACGGAAAGTAATTTAGTAGTTCTAGCTTGAGTAATGAAGGGTTATATTTCCATCTAATGGTAATCTATATCCATCAGCATAATATGAAATTCCTAGGTGGAGCTCGATCCAACTTTGCACTTACATTTTCACTGTCCATCTACATAAATCTTCTTGAACAGACAAAGAGAAGCTATTTTGAAGGATTTGTAAGATCTTTGAAACTTAAAAGGGCTTTTTTTCTCTTTCTCATTGCAAGTTACATTGGAGCTTCGTTGCATAAGCTGGAGTTGTAGGGTATTACAAAGAAAACTAAAGCGGGAGAAGAACAAGAATTATGAAAGATATAGACTAGATGAAGCAATAATTAAGAAAGAATTATGTTCAAAGGAAACTTCACATGTTCATGGCAGGCTACAGCAAACGCTTAGATTAAATAAGATTTTAGCCAAAATGAGCCATCAATGCTGAGCTCACAAATAATGTTTTTTCCTTTGTTTATTTTCTCTAGTAATTAACCATGGTGATGATTTAAACCATAGAAAGAAGCGGATTATGGTTTATGGTATGATTTTCATTTATGCTAGGGCTTGTTTATGGTATGACTTTCATGTATGCTAGGGCCATACTTCTCTGAAAATTGTAAATAGAACCTTCAAAGTTAATTAACTACAAACTTTCTTGCAAGTGGGAGAAAACATGCCACAGTACACTACTGACTTGACTTGCAGGTTGCAAGTTTCATGCTCATTTTTGTGGGTTCAATACAGGTTTCAAGACATGCTTTTATATTACAAAGGCCTTTAGCCAAAGCAAAGCTTACTAGCTTTTTGCTGATTACTTCGTGGTCACACCCCCTTATTATAGATTTGAGTAACCTGTTCTGAATTCTTATTTAAGAAACTGCATACCAGTAGCAGATAGATGCCTAGGAACAAGAAAACATGATATTGGATGTCATCTGGCCACGGTGCAAAACTGGCTTGAGCTGTAGTACTTTTTGCAAACATAATGAAGGAACCAACATAGCCTAGACTGGTGATGGGCTCAATCACCACTGTCTTGATTAATTAAGCACAGCCTTTAGTTTCCTAAACATCTTTTTTCCCCCCTCAATGAATTAGTATCTATTCATCATAAACAATTACAACAGTATTAATTAATTAAGTATAGCATTTTGTGTCCTAAACATATTTTTGTTTTTTTAAGAAGAATGAGAACTTATTCCTTAGAAACAATTATAGCAGTAACAAGACAAGCAAAAAAAACCAAAACAATACAAAGATCCCTATAAAAAAATATGGGATAAAATACTACAGATATCATGATTATCATCAAAAGCAAATGGAAGATATACCAATCCAACTGTTAAGACTTAGAAATCAAATACAGTCTCCATCTAACCTTTGTTTCTAGATGAATCCTCAATATGCTTGCTTGATGTTGCCTCCTAGGCATGAGGATAAACTGCTTAGCCCGTCAGGGGTGAAAAGCCCTTGGATTATCCGGTAACTAGTTCTGGCAGGTGGGGTCAGTTGCCCGTAGGAGTTTGATTAACAGTGAGGATTGTTGTACAGTATGCTTTGCGACGTGCAACTAATCTGAGTGAAGTTCTCCTATGTCATCAAAAAAAAAAAAAAAAATTATGCTTGCTTGATGCTAGTCTCCATTTCGTAGCCTAGGACTCCTCCTTAGAAACTGGTTGGAAGAGATCCAATTGATAGCCTTGAAATTTGTTATAAACATGATTATTTTTTCCAATTATGCACAATTTTGTTGTTTTTCATTGAGACTTTACAAAGTGATCACTAGGAGATTCTAAAGAGAGCTAGCAAGATAGCCGGATCCCGGATGAACAATGTGAATAGATCAAATTTTGTTTTTCAAGGTATAGTATACTACTTTTATTGAATCCATCGCTTGCATAAACTAAAATATGGTTTTACAATATTAATCTATAGGGAGTAAATGAAACTACAAATTGGAAGAAACACCAAATTCATATGTGCTAATAGAGTGTATTAACTAACACAAAGATGTTATAGACACCATCAAAATGTTGATTAACATGATCACATGACACTTGCATTAAATATGAAGAATCTTACAACATTTACTTACAATGAAATAACACCCTTAAGCTTGAACTCCATGTGATCTAGGAATTGAAAGTGCATAATTCTCCATTGCTTGTTCAATAATAAAGGACCACATACACTCCAAAACCCAACCACAAAGCCGAGTGCCATGCTCACATAGAACCAATCAACTCCAAGTCCACCAGTTTCTTTACTCCTTATGTTTTCATTGTTGGGTTTTACACCATTTGTAGTACAATTATCAGCAAGTGGTGGTCCAAACAGCTTGTTTCCAAAAAAACTGGATGGATCAAGGCTTTGTAACTGAGTGCTTAAAGGGATTTTCCCAGTCAAATTGTTGTTTGACAAGTTCAAATGATTTAAAAAAAACAAACTTGATACACTTGAGGGAATTTGACCCGAAAGTTGGTTCAAAGAGAAATCAATAGATTCCAATGATCCCATAGCACCTATATTCTCAGGAATACTTCCAATCAAGAGATTATATGACAAATTCAAAGATTGTAATCCTTGGAGACTAGTAACTTCTATGGGGATCTTTCCTGATAAATTGTTCTTGGAAAAATCTATACTTTTTACCAATTGGAGAATGGTGCTATACTCAAAAAGTTTTCCCTTGATCACAAGTAATGCACTTTCAAGTGGGAGAGTTTCACCATAAAAATATGCCGAGGAAGTAAAACTCAAGCTGTGATTTGAATTATTTCTTGTGGCCATGGCACTAAAATCTTTAACACATCTAGGTATGCTTCCAGATAGATTATTATGAGAAAGGTCCAAAATCTGGAGTGAAGTTAAAGCACAAAGTTGTTTTGGTATGTGACCATGAAAATTATTTGAGCGAAGGCTAAGAATCATCAAGCTTGAAAATCTATGTCCTATCCATGAAGGTATGCTTCCAGCAAACTCATTTTCAGCAACATCAATAGTTATTAGTTTTTCACAATTTTTCAAAGAAGATGGTAGTTTTCCAAAGAATTTGTTGTTGTATAGGTGCAAAGACTTAAGAAGAGTTAAAGATCCAATGGATGCTGGAATGGTCCCGGTGAAATGGTTGTTTCCCAAATTTAGGACCACCGAGTTATTCCACTTCATCCAACAATCAGGTAATGTTTCTGATAACTGATTTTTTTCGAGATTGAGGATTTCTATTTTTTTGGGCTCATTCATCTTGAAACACAAAAAGTGAGAAATGGATCCAGAGAATGAATTGTCAGAAAGATCTAGCACAATCACACTAGAGGATATATAAGGCAATGAACCTTTGAATTGGTTTGAACTTAAATCAATCACTGAAGAAGTAGACAAAATTGAAGTATTGTTTGGAATCTCACCATAGATTTGATTGTGGGAAAGATTTAGATAATTGAATTGAGAAGACAAGTTCCAAATTGAAGGAGGAATCACATCTGAAATCTGTGTGTTGGATATGTCCAAATACCGAAGATTCCTTTGTGAACAAAGCCATGGAGGAAATTTTGGCCCTAAATTCCATGATCGCAAGCTTAAATCCTCCAGTTGAAAAGGAGGAATCCAATCGTGACTTACATTTAAAGTCAGCCGGTTTCCAAATGCATAAAATGTGTTCAATCTTGTTAAATTAGAAAAATGAGATTTGGAGACAACACCTTCCAACATATTTGATTCAATATACAAAATGTCTAGCTTGGAAAGCTGCCCAAAATTTTGAGGAACTGTTCCGTTAAATAGATTATTTGAAAGATCCAAGTGTGTCAGAGATGAAAGTCTTCCTAAAGACAGTGGGAGTGGACCAGAGATTGAATTATTCCAAAAAGAAAGTATGGCTAGATTTTTTAATTGCCCAAAATTTAGAGAAAGAGTTCCGCTAAACAGATTATGTGAAAAGTCCAGGTTTGTCAAAGATGAAAGATTTTCTAAAGACATTGGAATTGGACCTGAAATTGAATTTGACCGAAAAGAAAGTATGACTAGATTTTTTAATTGTTCAAAATTTTGAGGGAGAGTTCCACTAAACTGATTATATGAAAAGTCCAAGTTTGTCAAAGATGAAAGATTTCCAAAAGATACTGGAATTGGACCTGAAATTGAATTATTCTGAAAAATAAGTTGGACTAGATTTTTAAATACCCCAAGTTCATCTGTCAAATGACCATGAAGTTGAGAATGACTTAAGTTTAAGATCTCTAGTCTATCAGAAAAACACCCTGATAAACTTTCTAAGATTTCAGATATCTCTTGACTCCATTTGTTGAATGACAATATGATTTCCCTTAAGTTACAGAGATTACCCAACGATCTTGGCAACTTTCCTCCAAGTTCATTGAATGACAAGTCAATACTAACGGCAGATGTTAGGTTTCCAATGGCACTGGAGATTGTACCCTGCAAAT
>JARYZH020001158.1:0-38856 GCA_030021035.2 Notholithocarpus densiflorus | reverse complement strand
AAATTACATCAAAACGCGTTCTCAATAGGCACCAAACTATAGAAACTGTTACGCTCTCTGCATAAACATGGTTTTACAATGCAAATGCACTTACATCGCAACAAAAGACATTCTCAATATATCAACATTCTAAACATGCCCAACCACGCTTAATTTGCAGTTCTAACATACTACTCAAATCACAATCTTCATAGAGGTACATTGGATAGAGAATTACAAGTATATTCAACAAAAACCAAAAAGTTCACATAGAGCCAATACAACGTAGTCACTTTTCCTAAGATCGGCGGTCCGCATGACAAAAACGTCGTCCATGGAAGCATGCCTGAAAAACGTAGAGTAATCACGTTAGAAGACAAGATAGTAAACATTAGGTAAACATTAGGTAAACATCGAATGAACAACAATTATTTAACCGATGCATAACTTTTTGCCATCTACCTACCTAGTGTGGAACATGACCACTTGTGGAAGCGCCTCGAGACTGTGGACATTTTCTGCGGTTATGCCCAGAAGCATGACACAGTCCACATGTCTGCTTGGGTTGACTCTCTATCAAACCTGCGTCCTTCCTCTGCCATCCCGGTTCTCGATCCTTATTCCTCACTCCATCCATCTCATTCCTTATTCTTGACTTCACTGGTCAACCTTTGGCCCGCAACAATGCTGGAATAGGCAACCACTTTGGCCCCATGGGATCCCTCCACAATGACTGTGACTTAGGAACCACAAATGCATGCTCATAAGTGTTAAGGGCATTGTTCAAACCATAACATGGGTGAATATATGTGGTCAAATCAATATGTAAATAGTCACATACTCTAATTGCATGTGAACACGGGATCCCTATGTTTTGCCATTTTCCACAACTGCATGTTCTTTCCCGTAACCGAACTTCATAACTGTGGTTTCCCCCTCCTGTGCTACACGTGTTGAGTTGGGTAACTACTTGAAATATCAGCTCTTCATTGCTAAATGGCTTGAGATAGTGTTTCTCAGATTTACGCTGATTTTCATCCCACGTAGATAAGGCATAATGACTCCATTTCTTACCCTTTGACAACTCATAATGGTATTCTTTGCGCCGGTCGTGGAAATATTGAACAAGTTTGTTCCAAGTGAACTCAACTAACGCTGCAATAGGAAGGCCTCGTGCACCTTTCAATACACCATTGAAGCACTCTGATATATTGGTTGTCATTGCCCCAAAACGTTTCCCACCATCATGTGACTGGGTCCACATATCCACAGACTCGCTCATTAGGTATGTGTATGGAAGATAATCTTGATTCTTTTCTTTACCATCCTTCCCCGTCACCTTCTTCTTATTCCTAATGGCCTCAATTTCCACCTGCTTAATGGACTCCATTATGGTATCAAATTTAACTACTTGACTAGCATATCCCGCTTTCAACGCCGCTGACTTTAGAGTTGAGTTCTGAAAATGGGTGTTGAAGTTGCTAGCAACATGTCGAAGACAATATCTATGAAATACCCATGTTCTTCCATCATCCCTTCTAGGCCAGTTTGCAATGCCGTTTTTGATACCGAGATGTCGGTCAGAAATTATGCAAATGCCTTCGTCAGGTATCACGTGGCCAATCGTTTCTCTGAGGCACTGTAAAAACCACCTCCAACTGGACCCTGACTCACAATCCACAACAGCAAAGGCGAGAGGAAATACTTTGTTGTTAGTGTTGGTTGCCATTGCGACCAACAACTTTCCCTGATATTTACCATACAGATGAGTCCCATCAATACTGATAACCGGCTTGCAGTATTTGAATCCTGATATGCATGGACCGAAAGACCAAAACACATAATGCAACAATACGGTGTCATCTTCATCAGTGGGTGTGATACGATATAACACCTGGATAGTCGGGTCCTGATCAATATATGCCATTAGCAACTTCTGCAACCTTTGGTAAAACTCTTCCCAATTCCCAAACATCTTCGCAATCGCCTTTTGTTTCGCATCCCATACCTTGTAGTAAGAAGGCTTACGGCCATTATATTTCGTCTCTATCATAGATTTGAGATGCTTAACTGGGGTAGTGTGATCCTCACATAACTTCTGATGGATGTCTGATGCAATAAAATTACAACTCATCATTCTACCATCATTTCCCACCCCGATCGGTATACACGTGTGAGGACCCACATACACGGTGACCATCCATAGTTCGTGGAGATTGAGCTTCATAACTGCGCAAACATACTACTTGCATGACTCATGCACGCATTTCGCACAAAGTTTTTTTGTCGTTGACCTAGTGATCGTAAAATGTTTGTTTTCCTTGAGGGCACAAATTGTTAATACGCGCTTCACCTCTTCTTTATTGGCAAAAGTCAACCCTTTGCACAAATTCATTCCCTCTCTCCAAGTAGATACAAATGGCATCTCAATATGTGAAGGATCAACCATATTTTCCCAAGTATTTGCAGAGAATGACAATGCAGGAGGTGCGTAGGCAGGGATTGTGTTCATAATGTTTTGGACACTAATAACATTGTCTGCATAAGGTTCACTACCATCCAATGTCTCATCATCATCAATGTCCCTCTCAAAGTCCCCAAAGTCCCCTCTGTCAATCATGTCTTCATACTCATCTCTATCGGCAAAATCTTCACCGTTAATGGCAATATTCTCATCAACATAGTCATCGTCATCATCGTCATCATCATTGTTAATGGCAATAGTCTCATCAACATAGTCGTCATCATCATCATCATCATCATCATCATCATCATCACCATCACCATCGGCATGAACATCATCATCCTCTACATGTGTAGAATACTCATATTGAGCATCTGGAACCGTAACCTGTAAGCTTGTGGTTGTTTGTTGGATATCCTCTTGCCAGACTGCACGCGGCTCCAACTGTACGTACAACTCAATGTTAGTTACTTCAGGTATTCTCTCCAACTTGTCAAACATGATCTTTACATGTATGTCTATTTCTATCGCCATATACTTGTAATTAATCCGGTGCTTCAAGATTTCATTTGGCATACGATAAGTAATTTGTATGTTGTGCACAGCAGGATTCTCACACAACTCTTCCATGACACTCATCTTCAATTCGTCAAGGGTCTTCAACCTACGATCAATTTGGGTATAATAGGTCTTTATACCCGGCCCTTCAAATGGCAATCCCTTGTTCGCATTGGCATTCTTAAGCGGACCACCGTGGTATAGGATTATATCAATTTCAGGCATTGTGAACCTGTTCAAGTCAAGTTACTATGTTAGTTAAATCACATAGTCGTAAAGTAGGGGAAAAAAAAGTAATGTGATCTTAAGACTAAACATATTCAATATTCTGATATTCATCCCCTCCCAGAAGTATTCTGTATTCAAGCCACGTTATAGAGTGCCCCATTGCCCATTAATATCTAAAGGTTGTAAACCTTCTAACATCTAAATTTCCTAAAAGAAACTGATTTCGTACCCATTTCAAAGTATGTAAAACAAACACCCAATGGTCAAAACATGATAACCAAGTCCAATCATGGTAATCCCCAAAGTTTGGAACTCATTGGAGTCCAAAACAACACCAAAATGTCATTTGGGCATTTTATCAAACACTTGATATGCACCTATAAAACTAACATGTGGGCAATGCATGAACATGAGTTAAACTTGCCTAAATACATGTTAAAATTGCCACAATTGGCCAACACAAACACAAACAAACCAAATGGGACAGAGCCTAATCAAGAAATTGAAAGAATTTTCACAAAATTTAAAGTTCCCAACCCTTTTTCAAAAATGACCCAAATCAAGTAAAACCTAACATTTTTCTGCATAATCTAAGGAAATAAGAAGAAAAGATTGTATAAGCATACCTTAGAAATGATTTGGAGAAGTTCTTTGAGTGAAAATAGGATTAGGATATAGATAGAGGCATGAGGGGGGGTGATAAGTGTTGTATATGTGTGTGAATGTAGACTGCTCTGTTTTTAATAGTGGGGCTGCGGAAATTTTCCCAGTAGAACTCGAGTCTTTAAGACTCGAGTTTTCTGAAGATTTTAAATAGATTTCGAGTTTCTAAGACTCGATTTTTATTTTGTAAAAATCGAGTCTTACAAACTCGAGATCCAAGTGGCCTCATTAATCCAGCTCAGCAGCTGGGCTGTGAGTGCAGCGGGTTGAGATTTAAACAGCATCTCGAGTTACTAAAATTCGAGATGCTATTTTCCTTAATTCTTCCAAACGTTGTTTAACTTACTAAAATGTTAAACATTACACAGCTGATCTGCAAATTTCCCCTAAAACCCACCCAACACCCCCCACTCCCTCTTGCTTAAATTCTCTCCATCTCTCAACTGGTGTTCAGCCTCTCATCAACCTCTCTCTTTTCCTCTCCCCTGTTATTGAGCCCGATCCCAATCATGAGAGATGAGAGGAAAAAAGAGGAGGAACTGCCACTCATTGAGCTCGATCCTGACCCCAGTGGGACACTAGCAAGAAGAAAGAGCAGCGGAGGCAGAGGCGGCTTAGAAAGGAAGAACTTCCACTTCAGATCTGGCGGTTTCAGATTTGAGAAACCCAGAAACCAAAACCAAACAACCACCAACACCTTTTCGAAAATCAAACAACAAACCAAGCCTAGATAAACCCCAATCACAATGGCGAAGAACTTGAGGTGAAAGAACCAAGACCCATTGTCATTCGAGGTAGTGGTGGTCAATGACAAATGATTGAAGCTGGAGGAGCTTTGGTGTGGGTTTCTCGTGGTGGAACAGAAGTAGAGATCGGTGGTGGTGGATGTGGTTGTGAATCGGTTAATGGTTGTGGTTGCGAGAGGGAGGAAGAGATTGTGGGCATTGTGGTTGTGGATCGATTTGGGTATTTTGAGTTTGTTAAAATCTGGGGATGTGCTGGGTTTACCAATGATATTTTGAGTTTGTTCAAATTTGGGTGGGAGTTGTGTTTGTTGTTGTTGGTATGGTTGAGGGATTCAACTAGGTTTGTTTGTTGTTTGGTTTGGTTGAGAAATTAAAGATCTAAGATGGGTTTGTTTATTTGAAGATCGTGTTCTTGTGTTTAATTTTCTAAGTTTTTATGAAAATTTTGGGTTTGTGTTCTTGGGTGTTCTTGACAAAGAGGAACTCAAATCTGAATTAATGTGTTTTTAGTTTTTAATTATGTTTTTTTTTTTTAATTGAGAAATTAATTTTATAAAGGCGTAAATGCATTTTTAGTCCTTACATTTTGACTTTTTTTAATTTTAGTCTCTACAATTTATTTTTATCACTTTTAATCTCTAAACCAATTAACGTGTTCCATTTTAGTTCTTTCCGTTAGCCCACTAACGGAAATTGCATAGGTGACAAATTGATACTGACGTGGCTAATAAAAAAATAATAATAAATTTTAATTAGCATTTAAAACTATGCCATGTCAGCTTTTAAATAAAAAAAAAATTATTAATCAATTTTAACTAAATAAAAAAAGAAAAAACAAAATTAAAAACAATAAAACACATCAATTCAGATCTAATTCATTTTGAATAAGAACACACAAAAACACAATTAGCACAAACCCAGAACCAAACACAAACTCAAATTTAAAAACACAAAGAACACAATAACAAACTAAATCTTTCCTCTCATCTGTGCCAAAGATCCAAAAATAAAACCTGAAGACCCCAACAAGAAGGCCAAGAAAGAAAGGTTCCAGCCCAAAAACACAAAAAATTCTCTGCTTTTTTTCATAAACCATAAACCACAACAATAGAAATTTCAACCAAAAGCCCCCCAAAATGTCATTCCTATTCCCCACTTACCCAACACAACAACAACGGCCAAGCATGTTAAACCTGAAATCCCCAAAAATCCCAAACCAAAATAGGAACACAGATTCATATGCACCCACAAACAACAGCACAAATACACACATCAGACTTCAAACTTATTTTGGAACAAAACTCAAAACAAAAATCCTCTTTTTCTTAAAACCCCCAAACCTGAATACCAAATCTCTAGAACCACCGCAACAAACCTAGGGCCGCCAACATGCCAATCTGAAACCCAAGACCACCCACAAAGCCGATCTAACCCAGGACCACCTAAAGCTGATCTTGAGAGAGAGAGAGAGAGAGAGAGAGAGGGAGAGAGAGAGGCTTCACCATGAGAGGAATTAAGAGGGAGGTTGAGTTCCGTGGTGGAATAGGGAGGCTGTGCCTCGTTTTGGATCAAAGAGAGAGAAGCCGAGGTCTAGAGAGAGATGGACTCAGATCAGGTTTTGGGTCTCAAGTGTTCGAAGTGTGTGAGATTTAGTTTGGGTGGTAGAGAGATTGGAGGTGGAGGAAGCTCCAGCCATGGTGGCGTTGCAGCTTCGGCACAGAGGAGAGGAAAGATTTAGTTTGTTATTTGTGTTCTTTGTGTTTTTAAATTTGAGTTTGTATTTGATTCTAGGTTTGTACTAATTGTGTTCTTGTGTGTTCTTGTTCAAAATGAATTAGATCTGAATTGATGTGTTTTATTGTTCTTAATTTTGTTTTTTCTTTTTTTATTTAGTTAAAATTGATTAATAAATTTTTTTATATTTAAAAACTGACATGACATATTTTTAAATGCTAATTAAATTTTTTTTTTAATTGGCCACGTCAGCATCAGTTTGCTACCTAAGCAATTTTCGTTGGTGGGCTAACGGAAAGGACTAAAATGGAACGCGTTAATTGGTTTAGGGACTAAAAGTGGTAAAAATAAAATGTAGGGACTAAAATAGAAAAAAGTCAAAATGTAAGGACTAAAAGTGCATTTACGCCTTTTATAAATTATATGCTGACATGGATGTTTAAAGAAAATTTATTATTATTATTTTAATGGCTACGTCAATATTTAGTGTGCCAACAATACACTCCGTCTACTATGTAGACAATTTCCGTTAGTGAGATGACTGTAAGGACTAAAATAGAACGCATTTTTCATTTTAGGAACTAAAAGTGATAAAATAAAAAAGTAGGGACCAAAATGAGAATGGAGTGAAAATGTAAAGACAAAAATAGTGTTTCAACCTTTTATTTTTGAAACTAAGTGGAATCAATCGGTTCTCCTTGATGATAGGGAAATCCCCTAGCACCAAGAAACCTATTCAAGACTCAAGAACATATTGTATTAAGACAAGTGAAAATAAAGTTGTGTTACTAAGAAATTTTTTGAAAGACGAGATTAAATATGTATATTGATTATGAGAGAAAGGAGCTTAATTGCACGGTGCAAATTACATATTATAATTGCACCGAATCTCAATCTAATTGGATTCACACCATGCATACTCATCAATTTTGTGAATTTGTAATAAATTTGCTGTGGTATTTTTCCCATATAATTCAAAGTTGATGGCCTATAGTCAACTAGTGGAGAAAATGGGCTTTTGCCCTTTTTTACAAAAAAATTTAGTATTTTGTCCCATTTCTCAAATTAATTAGAGAAATGTTCCTATTTTGAAACTCGATTTTCTAAAAATCAAGTTTCAATTTAAAACTCAATTTTTGGACAATCAAGTTATAACAAACTAAAAATAAAAATAAAAAATAAAAAATTTCTGGAACCTTATAGTGGCGTTTTAAGGACTCTATAGTGGCGTTTTGGAACTCGAGCTCCATGAACTCGAGTTCCATGCAAGTTTTTTTTTTTTTTTAAATTTGATTGCCCCATACCTATAGTGGCGTTTTAAGGAGCTTATAGGGACGTTAAAACTCAATTTTGAAAAAATCGAGTTTCAAAACAAGAACATTTCTCTAATTAGTATGAAAAATAAAACAAAATGCTAGATTAAAAAAAAAAAAAAAAAAAAAAAAAAAAGAGCAAAGACCAATTTTCTCTGTCAACTAGTATAATAGGTCAAGATTTTGTAGCATGAGGCCCTGAACTTAGGCTTGAAAGTTGAGACTTGAGTTATCGAAAACGAGAGAGAGAGAGAGAGAGAGAGTACTTTAGCAGGAGAAGAGTGATCATTATTTATTATGTCAATTGGCGGTAGATTCCTTTCCGTGATGACAAGACATGCAATATTAAACCTAATCCCAAAAAAAATTTAAAAAAAAAAAAAAAAAACAATAACTAGACTAGAGCTCGAATTTGACATGCTCATGATGGAAGCTTCTCTTTCCTCATTTTCCCATTTATTAATATTTTACTCCCTTTAACTTTAGTGTTACTTTCATTTTGAGAGAGAGAGAACACTAGCATAAGTGATCAATAAAAAAGTATATCTTGATTAAAGATTAGATCATATTTCTCATAATTTATTACAAAGATTAAATAAATATCCTCTAATTATTTAAAATATTCAATTAAATTTATAATATACTGATATAATTAATCAAAACTAATGCATTTAGAGTTTATTTCATTAGCACACACGGTTGAAACTTGAAACTATAAATTACAATACACGTATTATATACATTTTTTTTTTAAACACACGTATTATGTATATTCAAAAACCTTTTAAAAAAAATTTATTTCATAAAAAAAATTACATTAAAGTTTGAATGTGTGGTATGTATTCAACTAAAAAACTAAAAAAACAAACAAAGTCATGTGATAAGAAATAGGCGTGGGGCTGTGTGGAATTTTTTGTTCAAAAAATATAAAATATCTCATTCTCTATCTCTTCCCCCAAACATATAAGAAATGCAAACACCCCCTTTAGCTCTCTTTTCAGTGCGACTCTCTCCACCTCTCTACCTTTTTTTTTTTTTTGGGAAAAATCTCACCTCTCAATATCTCTTACAACAAATAGATCAGAGCAAATCTCCCCTGCCCTTTCAGTTCTCTTCCTAAGCAAACTGATCTAGCAATGGTAGATCTAACATCTAAGGCTTGAGTTTTTGGCAGCAACGAATGAGCCCAACTGTTTTCAGATAAATTTTTTGTGCAAGAAATCATGAGAATTATTCATAGTTTTGAGAACCGTGAGGTTCAACTACGGTTCTAATGGTTCCTTCACTTTTTTGTATAGAACGGTTCTAAGGGTTAAAAGAACTATGATGGTGAGGGGTTCAAGGTTAATCAAGTAGGACCATATGGTCCGATCCAGGGTCTGAAACCATGTGCCTAAAGCTTGATTCCTTTTATAAGAGAAGTCCAATAATATTATTAAATTACAAGACTTTTGATAAGATATAAAATATCAAGCCTAAAGCACGTATTTTAAAACAATGAACACATGTAATAACTAATGATTTGATGT
Organism: Notholithocarpus densiflorus; assembly: GCA_030021035.2. NCBI lineage: Eukaryota > Viridiplantae > Streptophyta > Magnoliopsida > Fagales > Fagaceae > Notholithocarpus > Notholithocarpus densiflorus. The sequence goes on along the minus strand of JARYZH020001158.1, from coordinate 29,642 downwards.
CATAACAATCACTCTTCCTATTAACCCAAATATACATGGAAGACACCTTGGTTTAAACTTATTTAGAATATCTTTTCCCCTTTAACTCTAACTTATTACACCCAACTACCTTTCTAACTTATGGATAGAAGGTTGAACCTATTACACCCAACTACCTTTCCTTGGGTATCAAAAGTACAACTTTATCACGAATCAAGCTCATTGATCTTTGGCTTAACTGCCATAATAGTATTTTCACCTATGAAGTTCTAGGTTCAAGAGGATTTATATTCAATCCCATTTGCTCCATTTGTGGTGGCTATTTAGATTCTATTTTATGCGTTCTACGAAATTATCAATTTAGAAGGAACTTCTAAGTGAAGTTAAGAGTACCACAACCTAGCTAGTTTGGTTGATTCCTTTTCTTGACCTCTTCCAAATTAGATCAACACAATTTTTTTGTCATTGGTAATTTCTAGGGAGACTTTGCATCATTGTAGGGTGCTTTTCCCTATAAGACTTTGGCAACTATGGTTGCATCGCAACCTACTTATTTTTCAAGAGGTGATGGTGGATCAGAATATCCATGAAGCTTGCATAAGGAAAGTAGCTAAGTAAATGGATTAAACCTCCCCACCCCCAAAGGCTAGACCAAGCTCAACACAAATGACTCTTCTTTCGGAAATCCAAACAAAGAGAGAGAAGGGGGGGGGGGGAGGATTACTCAAATCTAGCGAGGGAATTGGTTAAAAGGTTTTGCTAGATCGACACGACAAGTGTGATGGCTGAATTATGGGATCTCAAAGATAGACTTCTTCTAGCGTTACAAATTATCCTTGTGGAACTTGATGCAAAGATTATTCTAAAAATAATTTTTTGACCAATTAAAATATAATCAAAGTTAATCTTATTCATGAATGTCTATTTATAGATACCTTGTTTTGGAACCCCCGTTTAACCTTATCATGAGCAAAACCTTCATTCTATGATACAATGAAAAATCATAATTTGACGATCAGATTTTCAAATTTTAATTAAAAATAAATCTACAAGACCTAACTATCAAAATGACACATCATATGCTTAAATCGAAGAACCAGATTGCAAGATTAGGCTGAATCATGTTTTAACAATTAGTAAGCATTACCATGATCAAGGTTGATCACATATGATTATGATTAATAATTAAAATTGATTCTTTAAAAATTAATTTTAAATTAATTATATGTCATAATTTCATTGGAACAAAACTAAACTAAGAGTGTGGATGCATGTAATATACAAAATTCCATTGCATAGTTGATATATTTTTAATTAATACTTGATTATCTTTTAATTAAGATAATTAATTAATATTCAAAATTCATAAATATACCTTGGAGTTATCTTACTTGAAAAAGGATAATAATAAAATAAAATAAAAAAGCTCAAAGTAGTATTTATCTCATAGATTGGTCAAAACCCGAGTAGAACTCAAACAAAACAAACATGAGTTGCTGAGTCGAAATGCCAATTGTCACTTAGACTAGTGCATCAAGTACCGATTGGCACGTAGAAACCATCGAACGACACTTTAGTGTTGTGTTCAAAATTTAAGTAATTTCTTGATTTTTCTAGGATGCAACTTAATCCAATCATTTTTAATGAAAAATGCTAGAAAATTCTTTCTTGATTTGTAATTTACTTCAACTCATCAACCGAAGATTTCTTCATCTATAAATGGAGTAGGAATCCTGAGGCTATTTGGTAAGTGATTTTCATAACTCATAACTCAGTTTCCATAACTCATAATTCAAAAATGGTGGGACTCATAGTTGAGAAGTCCGTTTGGCACCACATAACTCTGTTTCTAGTTTTTTGTTTCCATCACTCAATTCTCTGATTTTTTAGTTATGAGTTATGGAAACTGAAAACACATTTTAGTTGTTTTCAGTTTCCATAACTCTGTTTTCAATGACATTTTTGTAATTAAACACACATGAAGGGACCCACTGTCAGGGTCAGTCGCAACTTTTGACTATTTTTTTTTCTTTCTTCTCCACTGTCTCTGTTGGCTGGGTTCTTTCTTTCTTTTTTTCTTTTTTTCTTTTTTTTTTCCTTCTTCTTTCACTGGTCTCCGTTGGCTGGGTTCGGCTGGGTTCTTTCTTTCTTTCTTTCTTTCTTTTTTTTCTTTTTTTTCTTCTTCTTTCACTGGTTTCCGTTGGCTGGGTTCTTTCTTCTTCTTTTTTGTTCTTCGTCACCTCTAATTTTCGATCTTCAGTTCTTTCTTTCTTTCTTTCTTTCTTTTTTCTTCTTCTTTCACTGGGTTCGGGTTTCTTAGTTTTTTTTTTTTTTTTTTTTTTTCACTGGGTTCGGGTTTCTGGGTTTCTTTTTTTCTTTTTTTTTTTACTGGGTTCAGTGAGTTTGGGTACTGGGGAAAAAAAAAGCTGCACCGAATGACAGGTATGGGGCCCACAAACAGTGTGAAAAATATTGAGTGATGGCAAGTGAGTGATGGTGCCAAACGGGTAGGGTATTTTAACATGATGAGTGATGAGTGATGAGTGATAAGTGATGAGTGACGGAAATTGAGTGATAAAAAAAAGCATCCAAACAAGCCTTTAGTTTCAAAGCGCATTAAACATTCGAGTCTTTGAGAGAACTAGGACTTTTAAGAAAGAGTTATTAGTTGATTATTAAATATTTTGTCAGTTACAATACTCTTCCCCTCGAAAGGCACGAAAATTTTACCCTTAGATAGTTTTAAATTTATCTCAATTTAATGCCTAACCACCTCGATAAATCCTAAGCATAAGTAGTCATTTCATCATTTATTAAGTAATCATATTTATTGACAAACTTTTAATAACTAAACTAGGAGTAATTTACCGGCGAAACTACATTATTAGTCTCTGAAATTTACACTATGTGCGCAATTGGTCCTTCAAGTTTTCAAAATGAGCAATATAAGTCATTCGATTAACTTCCATTAGTAGTGTTACCTACGTGGCTAACGAAATAATGACCTGACATTTTTTAAATGATATGGCATTCCTTTTTATTAAAAAAATTACAAAATTAAATTCACAAGTAAGAAAGAAACTAGATCGTTCTAATTCAAATCTTTATCCTAACCCAGTACAAAAATGATCAACGATGCCATGGCAATGTCAACGTACTGGAAAGAAAAACTTTATTGTTCAATGGTGCAATTGTTTTAGAAAAACTTTAGCATAAATGCACTTTTGGTCCCTACATTGGGCCGTTTCTCGATTTGATCCCTAAACTGATTTTGCTCCTAAGTGAGTCCCTTCTTTTTCATAGTCGTTTTTAAAATGATCCCTACCATCAACCCAATTACGGAAGATGTTGAAGTGGCAAACGGAATGTACTATTTGCTTACGTGGTTAATAAAATAAAATATATATATTTAACATTTTTTAAATGCCATGTCAGCATTTAAATTAATAAAAAAAGCCAACTAAGAAAATTTTAAAAAATAAATAAATTAAATTTTTAAAAAAAACCTTAATTCTAATTTAAACTAGAATCATTTCTTAAAAAATAAAAATTCATAATCGTTTTAATTCTTTTTGTTTTTGTTTTTGGTTAACCTCATCAGCTTAAAAAAAATCTTCTGCACTCTCTGCCACTAATCTCAAGCTCCCTCTCTCTCTCTCTCTCCACCCTTGAGCTACATACTAGAACTTCTATTCTTAGGCCTTCACACACTCACACTCACACTCACACTAACTACAAGTCACTCACCATAGCTCGACTCGAGCGCGACTCAGCCCAACTCAAATCTTTAACCACTCAGTTACATCTAGCCCTTACAGGCATTCTCCAATCGGATCTCGAACCTTCAGGAGGACGAGGACAAGAAGAAGAACAAGATCTACAAGGTTCTATCATTTCAAGAACGAGTCAAGGAAGCGGCGAGTACTTCTGCCGAGTCGGAATTGAAAGACCACCGACTCCGGCGTACATGGTTCTCGACACTAGCAGTGACGTCAACTGGCTTCAATGTGCTCCATGCGCCGATTGTTACCAACAAGCCGATCCGATCTTCGAATGTTGATTGTGGGTTTATAGGTTTGATTTCCTAGATGTTTCAATGTTGATTGTGTTGGAATTTTTTGTGCTGAGATTGATTTTGAGTGGGTTAGTCAATTGGGTTTGTCTTGATTTGGAGAAGAACATGAAGAATGAAGTTCATGTTCTGGGTTAGAGGTTTCTAGGTTTGACATTTTTCTAGGTTGGAGGTTTGATGATTTTTCTGAGTTGGTTTTCTCATGTGGGTTTGGGTTTGACTGTTCTAGAGGTTTCGGTGGAGGATAGGGATTTTGTATGAAATTTTGCATTGTTCTGGGTTTGATTGTGCTCTTGTTCTGGGTTTGATTGTTCTTGGATTCAAGAAGAACATGAAGAACAAGTTCTTGTGTTCTTACCTAAAAAATAATGAAAGCAATAATAATAATAATAAAATTAGATTTAAAAGTTTCTTTTTTTTTAATTTAGTTTGAATTAAATTGAAATTGAAAATATAAATTATTTTTATTTTTTTAATTAAACTGACATGGCTTTTTTTTAATTCAGAAAATGCTAACGTGGCATTTAAAAAATATCAAATAAAATATTTTATTATTATTTTATTAGCCACGTCGGCGATTAACATGCCAACAGTGCATTTCGTTTGCCACTTCAGCATTTTCCATAACTGGGTTGATGGCAGGGACCATTTTAAAAACGATTATGAAAAAGAAGAGACTTACTTAGGAGCAAAATCAGTTTAAAGACCAAATCGAGAAACAGCCCAAAATGTAGGGACTAAAAATGCATTTACGCCAAAATTGTATCCAGCACTGTTAATTATGTGCCTTGGCTTTAATCTGATTAAGACAATTGCAATTGTCTTAAAGAAAAACTTTATTGTTCGACGATGCAACCTTTATGCAATTGTTTTAGAATGATCGACGGTGCCACGTCGGACAAGGACAAGGTGACTCCGGTGTATAAGCTCGAAGAGATTTGCGAGCTTTGCGGAAACACCAGAGGAAGCCAGAAAGTAGGTAGACTAAAGTTCCACCAATAGTTAAACTAATGGCCTGTTTGGAAGTTTTAAAAAGGAGGGGGCGTAGAGAGAAGAAGGGAGAGTAATTCAATTACCTTGTTTGGAAGTTTTTTAAGGAAAGATGAGAAGGGGATTTGAGGGGTTTCAACCACCTCTAACCCCTCATTTTTAATTCTCCCAAATTAGAGAGATTTGGAGGGAGAGTAGGGTAGATAAATTATTGACTAGATAAATTTTCCAATTTACCATTTCTAAATTAATAAAATTACAAACCGAGTATATAAAATAACTTCACGTATTATTCACGTTATTTTCTCTTCAGTCACAAATTTCTCTCAACTCTCTCAGCCTTGAAGACCCCTCTGCCTCTCTCTCACACGATTTCTTCCACACTTCACACTGTCTCTCTCTCATGCAACTTCTTCACAATCAATCGTCTCTCATGCCTGGGTTTTTCTTTTAGAGGTAAACTCTGTTTTTCTTTTTGTTTCATGGGTTTCTTTTGAGTTGGATCAAATAACTATGTTCTTAAAATTTTGTTTTTATTGGGTAATTTCTTATTAATTGTGAACAATTCACCTCTACTCTCATCCCCACTACTCTCCTCCCCTCTACTCCCCTCTACTCTCCTCCCTCTCTAAACTTCCAAACAGGCCATAAAGTTCCACCAATGTAGTTGTAGACCCATGTTTGGATGAAGTGGGGTAGTGGGTCCCATAGTTTCATTGGCAAGAGACTCCTAAGAACAATGCAGTTGTAAAAGGTGGGCCCATCCATGAATAGTTGCAGATATGCACCACCATGGTCATCCATGTTTGGTGGTGGATGGTCCAATGATTCTCAGGTCAGGTTCCGATGATGGGTTGATGGAAATGTGGCCGGTGATTTGGAAATCAAAGAGAGTGAGAGAGTAAAGTGGGAGGTCTGAGTTGGAACAGAGTATTTATGAGTTGAAGATTCATAATATAACCGGTGTGTGTAAATAATATATGGAATGTGACAACAAATGAATAGTGTGGCTAGAAAATTGTATTTGGGGATGATCTAAATCTAATTCAATAATCATTGATGGTATTTAATAAAAATAAATGCCACGTCATTTAAAAATTGCCAAGTCACTATTACACTAGTCACGTAAGTAACACCATTAATGGAAGTTAACTGAAAGATTTATATTGCTCATTTTGAAAACTTGAGGGACTAATTGTGCTCACTTGAAACTTAAGGGACCAATTATGCACACAGGATAAACTTTAGAGACTAATAGTGTAGTTTCGCCTAATTTATAGTTGGGTATATTTAATGACTATTTAGACATTTAACAATCAAAATTCAAATATATGTAATTTATGTGGGTTTCAGTTAGCATAATTAGTAAAGTCTCTAGTAGTTATTTAAGAGATTTGAGGTTCAAACTCTATCTATACCAAACCAAATAGATTTGAGATTTGAGTTGATGCCATAGTTTGAAAATATATTATATCTATAAAAATAAAATAATGAAAAAAATACACATTTATTAATGTAAGAAAAATTAATAAATACACATCATTTTTAATTAGAGTAATGCTATACGCATAAACTATTTTATAACATTTTTACAAAATATTGATGTGGCCAACCTCTTATTAATTTTCATCTTTGCCCACCATTAATATTACTTTTTTATTTACCAATAATCACTCACTACATCAACAGTTTATAAAAAAATTTGTAAAATAGTTTGTATCTCTAGCATTATTCTTTTAAAGAACCATGTTTAGTGCAAGACATTTAAAAACTAAACTTGACAAATTTATTATCATGTATATTCAATGAATGTGAAGATATCTTATAAGCAAGTATATTTAAAACTTGAAAATTAAATATTGTGTATTTATTAATGTATGAGAAATTAATTAATGCAAATATTAAAAGCATATTTATTGCTTGAAATGTAATAGCTAAATATAGACAAATTTATTTTCAAATCCATTAAATGAGTCATGGCATTTAATAAGCAAGTATATTTAATGCTGGACATTTAACAAAGCATATTTATTAAAACTTTTGTTGTTGATTGCCGAAAATGAAAAGTGGGAAAATTGCATTGATATTGCTTGAGATTTTTTTTTTTTTTTTTTTTTTTTTTTTTTTTTTTTGAGAATGTTATTGCTTGAGATTAATTGAAATTACATTGACCTCCCCCATAATTTTAATTGTACAAATACCTCCCTTATTTTTCAAAATAAACTATAATCACCTCTTTTGCAACTTAACACCCTTAAATCTACTACCAGAATTGAAAAAATTATTTAAAAAAAAAAAAAACCTAATTTAGAAATTTTGTATATTTTCACATGTACCCTCCTTTTCAAATGAAATTCCCATTTTCTTATCTATAATTAATAGATTTAAAAGTGAAGAGCGAAAAAGTTTAATCAAAATTCAATAACAAACCAAAATATGAAAAGGTCAAGAAATCAACATTGCAAGGTTCAAAATAACACACCAAAATTTTGTCTTTCACTTTTGAACCCATTCATTATAGATAAGAAACTGATAATTTCATTTGAAAATGAAGGCTAAAAGTGGAATTACACAAAAAAATTATATTAATTTTTATTTTTCTTTGGTGAATTTAACGTTGTTAAACTACTAGGGAGTTTTTTTTTTTTTTTTGAGCACCAAACTACTAGGGAGTTGAGTGTAGTTTACTTTAAAAAGCTAAGGAGGTTTGTGTACAATTCGAGAAAATAGAAAGGTTAATACACTTTCAGTAAACTTCATGGAAGTCAATGCAATTTTCCCAATGATAAGTGAAAGTGAATGTAATACATACAGCAGTCATTGAATTTGAGCATTCTTTGTATACAAACAACTGAGCAACTAGCTATAAAAGTAGATGGGAAATGCATTTCAAGTATAACTAAATATTTTTTCCGAGCATCAGGAAAATGAAACATAAGATATTATCCCAATTTTATTGTTTTGTGTTTGTCCTTGTCTTAGCCTTTGGCCTAAGTAATTCTTTTAAGCGAATACCTAACCCACTTAGAAAGCAATACATACGAATCATCAACAATGCCAACAATGGACCCCTTGACTACCTTTGTAAATCTAGAGATGAAGATTTTGGCCTAAAAACCATGGTTTTGAAATCTGGACTAGACTGTACAGTCCGACCCGGTTAATCGAGAACTGCCCCTTGAAACAGTTCTTTTAACTCCAAAACCCGCTATACACTGTTGAGGGGAAAATTTTGATGTTCCCAAATAGAATATGGGGTAGCCATGCCGAAACTCGACGATGGGCCCTTAAAATAAAGCCCAAAGGCTATCGGTGTGGTGTAAGTCCGCCCAAGCAAGAGATAAAGGTTGCACCCTAACAAGAAGACAACAATAAAGCCCAATAAACATGTTAGTGTTGTTAGTTTGTTATATTATTAGTCCTTTTACAGCATCATAGTTCAAATCAGTCCTTCAGCGATAAGGGTAAAATTACACTTAGTCCAGAAAAAATAGATTTAAACAATCCAATGGTCAATGATTAAATAAGTTTGGGAATGTGTTAACTCCTGGGGGTCCTTGCATGTCTCAGTTAGGGGAGTTCATTGTACTTTCAGCCATCATTACATCAATGTGAGGGAAAAGTTCAATTGTTACATATACATTATATCCTTCAAATATAAAATAAAAAGTAAAAATTAAAGGTTTCATGGGAAGAGATAGTTTCCAAAACATTATGGCCTTCATCACAATAATACTAAACAAGGATTAAAAGCTTCATTGTTACAAATAAAAGAGGAAAAATAGGATGGAATGAAGGGAGAGAAAGATCCCCAACTCAGTGCAACAAGTATTAAGCTAAGATTTTGGTGAGTGTGTATTTATAAGACATGAATGAGATTAATGTCAGCTATTTTTGAGTGAATGAGATGTGATTAATACTGAGATTAAAGCTTTTTGTGAATATTGGGTTGTTTGTGACTAGTTGGAGGACATTTTTGAGCTGTGGTTGTTTAAAGGGGGAGAAGAAATATCTGGGATTAGATGAGTGTAGGCTAAAGATGATGAGTGGTGAGCTTATGGAAAGCTAAACCACCAGCAAAAATGGCCAACGAATCCCTAAAGTCTCAGAGGGGGTGGCTAGGTTCCTCCTTTTTGGTTAGGGATGCTTGTGTTTTTATAATGGAGCTTGAGGGAAGCATTAATTGACAAGAATCCAAAAACTCATGACTCATCACGGGTGACGAATCAAGGTTAAGCTTCTTGAGAATTTTTGGTCACAAGTAAGAGATTCACTTTAGGGGCTGCCTTGCTTCTTTGGGTAATTATGGGATTTAAGAGTGCTTTGCATTTAATGCCAAGATTTCTGGGGCTAAGCTGAATCAATATGATTATGGCGTGTATCAAGAACAAATCCTAATGCTGCAAACTGAGATTTGGTCCCCCAAGAAGTAAGATTCAACACCCCAAGCCAGGTGTCAAACTCTAAGTCCACTTTAGGAGGTTTCTCTGGAGATCCTTTTATGCCCTCCAAACTACATCTTCCCAATTTTTCCCCTTTATGATTCATGGGCTTGATACATGAATCATGTCTTGAACGTTTTTAACATTTATAGCATCAATTTGTTAAAGCTTGGATAATTTGGTTTCAGCTCCCCTTCCGTTGGAGGTGCAGTTTTGAGGAAGATGATGGAGTTTCATCATTCTTTAGACTTCAGCTGATGTGACAGCCCTTGGGCACTGTTCACATCAGGCAGAAGGTGGCAGAAAACTGATGGGATAGTCCTTAGTCCATTCTCAAAGGCTTGGTTCTCTTGTATGAGTCTCTAGTTGTTCCTTTTGGTTAGGGATGAACAAGGGCTGGTTTGTCCAATTTCAATTCTTTGCTGGGACCTTTTTTTGGGCTGGAACTTTGCTCCATTTCAGCACTTTTAGTTGGGCCACATGGCCCTTTCTTTGCTTGGGCTTGTTCCCTATTTCATGAGATTCTTGGGCCTACAAAATGGGCATTAAAGACATGCTTTGCCAGGGGTTTTTTACTCCTCATGGGCTTTAGTTGTTAGTAGGAATAAAATGAATCCATGAGCTTTAATAAATGTTTATGATAGATTTTGGATATTAATTCCCATGGGCTTTAAATAACAACTTGTTTAGTTTCCCATAATTTTTACTATGGATTACTTTGTAAATGGTATTTTCTTTGGGGCTTTTTTAAATAATGACATTCGATATTGTTCTTGAGAATAATATTTACCATGGGTTTTAAATAAATATAGTAACAACCACTATAATGGAATAATGTGATGTTCTCATGAATTTCTCTATAGATAATCATAATGGACATGTAGGATAAATAATTACCATGAGTTTTGATAATAAATATTATGAATGTTGTGATGTAAGATAGATAGTGAGCATGAGTTTATAATATGAAATAAATAAATGTCATGGGTCTAATAATCATAACTTTCCATGGGCTTTTATAAGATGATTGCCATGGGTTTTGAGAATAGATAATTCATAAATCTCATGAGCTTGTAATATTACGGTAATATGTTTAAGAATCTAAAGTATTGTTCATTATTGGACTTTTAAGTGAAATAATTATGATATAGTATTTTGCCAAGTATTAATAACCTTAGGCTTTTGATAGAATAGTGTCAAGTAGTTAGCTTGGGCTTTTAATAGTGCCAACGTAAGTTGGGCTTTTGATATTACCAATGAGAATTGGGCTTTGATGTTGCCAATGAGAATTGGGCTTTGATGTTGCCAATGAGAATTGGGTTTTAAATATTGCCAGCGAGAACTGGGATTTGATATTGCCAATGAGAATTGGGTTTTGATATTGCCAATGAAAATTGGGCTTTAAATATTACCAGCAAGAACTGGACTTTGATATTACCAATGAGAATTAGGCCTTGATGTTGCCAAAAAGAATTGACTTTGATATTGTCAATAGAAATTGGCTTTGATATTGCCAATGAGAATTGGGCTTTAAATATTGTCAGCGAGAACTGGGCTTTAAATATTGCTAATGAGAATTGGGCTTTGATGTTGCCAATGAAAATTGGGTTTTAAATATTGTCAGCAAGAACTGGGTTTTTGATATTGCCAATGAGAATTGAGCTTTGGATAAATAAATTGCCATGAGTTTAAACCATGGGCTTTGATTATGGATTTGAATTCCATTGATAAAATTGTTTTGCTATAGATTTGAATCATGGGCATTTCAAATATTGCTAAGCATAAGTATTCTTGGACTTTAAATAGAATAGGATATGTTTATCGGGTTCATAGGGCCGATTTTGGGCTTAGCTAAATAATGATAATAAAATTGGATAAAATATGAGTTTTTGGGCTTTTTTTTTTATATTTTATATCATAACCCAATTTAGATGATGAGATATGAAACATTTGTGATTAATATAATAATAGAGCAAAAAAATACTTAGGAAAACCCAATAACTTATTAGCGGTATAAATAAGTGGTACTCAAATAAAATTAAGTGTAAAAAAAAAGTACCCTAATGTGCACAAAAAAACACAGTGAACTGTTCGAACTGCGGTTGAACCGCCCGGATTGGAGAACCGTGGCCGGGTCTCACAGGTCAGGCCAAAATTGGAAAAAATAAGAAAAAGAAGGAGCGTTGTGCCATTTTCTCTGTTGAACTTTGTCTTTTTTATCTCTCATCCTCACCACAAATCCGAAAATGCAGTCCCTAAACACACTAAGTCCACAAAATAAAAAAGAAATGAAAAGCACAAACCTTATCTTTACCCCTTCTTCTGCGTTTTCCAATTTTTCCTTCTTCTTCGTTCTTCTGCATTTATTCTTCTTTTACTTCTTTGGATACCGTTTATTGCTGATTGAAAACTGAAAACACAAAATAATTTTTAAATGTGTAAATAGTATCGTAAGACCTAGTTTTGAAGAAAAATTTGTTGAATTAGACAACTTGTGGGTCCCGTGAACAGTGCATAGATCTCACTTACCAATGCTAAAAACGCCAAACGCAAGACGCATAGGAAAATCAGCCTAATCCAAACGGATACTAAGTGTGTGTTTGGGAAGCACATTTTGCGCTTCCCAGTGGCACGTTTTTTTCTTTAGTGGGTCCCGTGCATTATTTACGAAACCCACAAACTTTTTTTTTTCAGCAAAATAAACATTAAAAATGGGTCTCACGACATTATTCACATATTTAAAAATTATTTTGTTACAATATTTTCAGTTTTCAGTTTTCAATTTTTAATTTTTAACAATAAGCAATATCCAAACATACCTTAAGTCTACAAAATAAAAAAGAAATGAAAAGTACAAACCTTATCTTTACGACTTTACCCCTTCTTCTGCGTTTTCCAATTTTTCCTTTTCTCCGTTCTTCTGCATTTATTCTTCTTTTGCTTCTTTGGCGTTTCCTTTCTTCTTCTGTCACTGGTGCCCAAAACCAAAAGAAAAAAAAAAGTCTAAGATTTTTTCTTTTCCAATAAAGCTGTCTACCAATATGGCAGACACTACCCCTTCCTCGTGAAAAAGTTGGACATGTGGCCACGCTTCAACCATTCATTTGCTTTAATATTTTTTAAAACTTTTTTTCATTTAAATGCGTTTTTTTTATAGGACATTTAAATATCTAATTGCATCATTTATTGGTACTACAAACCCGCATGTACTGTTCTTCTCAACAGCCACTCATGTACTGTTATTGTAAATTAGGATTTATATTATAGATTAAATCGGTATAATATTACATAAATCTATAAAAAAGTGTATAATATTATACATATTTGCATAAAAATATATAACATTGTAGACATTCATTTTGTTTAGAATATAAATCTATTTTATCTTGATAGTATAATGTAAACTAATAATTTTTTTTTTAACAATTAATAATAATATTCCATTGATTTTTGAAATATCATAATGAAAGTTATGATATAGAAAATACATTTGAATGATGGTCTTTATATTTATTTAAATTATTTTAGTTAGTTTTTCTATTTATATTAATTTATTATATTTATCTATATTTTAAATAACTATTAAATTAATTATGACATCATCACGGTACGACCTCGGTTCGACTTCGAAAATCTTGAATCTTTTTTTTCTCCGGTCCTTTGAACGGTTCGGATTTCAAAACCATGCTAAAAACTCTTCATCCCAAAGGAAAATGGGAATTCTCTTTCAATGTCAACTATTTAGGCACGACACATTTCTATTGCTACTTTTGGTATGAAGACTTCCATGTCACTTTTGATGTGTATGTTGCAAACAAAACTTGGGAAAACTACTGTGGTGGGAACCATTGCATTTGGACAGTACAAGACGATGGGTTCTACTTATATCAAATACAAAAAGCTGAAAATGTGAAGGAGCATGATTGGGAAAAAATATAAAGGTGATCGAAAATTCACATATTAAAATAAATGAAAGGAACGATTTGATAAGAAAAAATTTATATGGATTTTACGACCTAGATGAAATGGTAGTATCATTAGCATCAATATCACCTTGACCTTTTTCTTTCTCAAAATTATTAAAAAAAAAAAATCCTTTCATGAGATCATATCTACAAACTTTTGTTCAAAATCTAGTTTAATGGAAATTCAAATGACTTCTAAGTCACATCAAGTCAAAGTAAGAATAATTGTGGATTGATAGGATCTACTTTGCGTTTGTCATTGTTGATGATACATTTTGCCCTTTACAGGTTTATTATCATATTTGTTGCACATGCGTGTGTGCGTGCACACACACACACACAAAACACACAATTTCCAAATGCATGAACTAAGTTTGTGTACTTTTTCTTCGGAAAGATACTAGAGAGTTAGTTTGGAGAGCATAAAATGGTATGTCGTCAAACTGTTTTGGTTTTCATGAGTAGCCCTGCAAATAGTCTTGGAATGCTTGTAAGCCCATGAGAGCCCATGACATGTTCAATTGTGATAAATTAAGTTACATGAAGTACCTCACTAAGTTGCTCAATAAAAACTCACACCATATTGGCCTTATCACAATTGCTTGACTATCATTGTCAATTGGCCTAACTATTTTTTCTCCACCACTCATGGTTAATCACATCAGAATTGTTTCAAAAATTATGACACAAAAATTTTTACTTTATATTTTTTCTACTTTATATTTTGTCGTTGGGGAGCCCAAGGTGATTGCTTTAAACTTTTTCTAAAGAAAAAGTCTATGGTCAATAAATTTGACAAAAAATTCCACACTCAACTAATGTGCTAGATTGTTAGTGGTATGTAAAAAAAATGATACAGTAATGGTTTCAACTATTATGAAAAATGTTGTGAAATTTTTGTGTATATAGCATAGTTATTAAACCCAAACCAACCTGGCCAGTTGAACTAAAAATCGAGTGACCTAACACCTAGTATGGTTCGGGTGTTTAAATAGACCGTTTTTGCATAAGACCCAGTCAAACTTGGTGGGGTTGTAGTGACTCGGGTAACCTAGATGGGCTTATATAACCTAGTTGGATTTGTAAAATTACATCTATAGGTTCATTTTATTCATTTCTTTACTGTTTAATATATTATAATATAGTAATTTAAAAAGAGAAAACCTGAAAAATTAATTTTTTTTTTCATTTCTCTGTCTATCTACTTACCTTCAAGACTCCCAAACTATCAACTAACTAGTCAATTATTGTGAAACCTTGATTTTGAATTATAACTACTAGTTTAATTTAAGTATATGCCTATTGTTTTAATTTACTTATTTATATTATGATCTCTTAAACACAGTTTTAAAAATCGGAGCGGTCAAAGAACCGAAAAAGAGAGTGATTACTAGTTTTTTGGTCGGATCGGGGTCGGACTGATGGTTGAACTGGTAACATCATAAATACATAATTAATAATTTTAAAAATAAATAATAAGATATATAATAGATTTATAACTAGCAATATTTTGTTTAAAAATATATTTCAAAATTTTTAAAAAATAATTCACAACACATAATAGCAAAGTTATATCAAAGTTCATTTATTATTTAATTTATATATTAATTATTATTGTAAAATTATCACTTATAAAGTTCTATAATATATTATCATTTAAATAGTATATGATTGTTTGGTTATATAAATTATAAAGGTAATGTTGTATATTAAAAAAATTTAAGCATTTATTAGATTTAAATTATATTTATGCCAATGTTTGTGTTGTATTTGCATCATTATATGGCTGCATTTTTTCGGGCAAAAAAAAAAAAAAAAACATGGATATGAATTATTGTTTGGTTGCCAAAAGTTTTGTAGTTGAATTAACATTGTACTAAGTACTTGGGGGTTTAAGAGGGGAAAAGGTTCAAGCAGTGGGGTTAGCAATATATTATAATTATCTCTAAAAATATCAAGATCACCCTCTAATATTTACCTCTCTCTCTCTCTGTGCAAACTTACGTGGTTTTTATTTGTTTCATATTTGATTTATTTATTTTTTGTTATGCACTTTGAAATCTAATAGAACTTTTCAAGAACTGGTCCAACCATTCCCATTTCCTAATTTCATAATTCAACCACCGATTTCTGATTTTTCCTACTTTTTATCTAATTTTTGGTTTTTAATAAGAAACGGGCCGGATTGATGTTTGATTTTCAATTGAACTGGCTGGTTCAATTTTTAAAATATTGCTCTCAAATTTAATTAATTTTTTTTTTATTTGACAATGCAGATCAATTGGTAATCCATAGGGTTTTTTTTTTTGATAATATTTAACCTATTGATTGAAGTAGTAACACAGCGATAGACTCATAGTTTGGGTTGGCTTAATAATAATGGTACTTTGTTTATAAAAGGGTAGATTATTAAAAAATGGCAAGGCTTAAAAAGCAAATGTTAATGTTAGATGCGCATTTGAATTGAAATTAGGTGTAAGACTTATGTGGAGTTTGATACGGGGGAATATACATTACTCCTGGCATCCAGATTCCTAAGAATGTGACATTCTTAAGAATCACATTCCTAGGAATATAGCTATTCCTATGTTTGGTTTTATTGGGAATCTCTTAAGATTTTTAGGAATGTGAGATGATAATGTTTGGTTTATTCCTAGGAATCTTAACTGAATTATTTATTTTTCCTATTCTATCCTTAGATTTGAATGTGAACTACCAAGTCCTTTAAAAAAAATCTTCATCTAAATAAATAATGAAAAAAAATATAAACTATTAATTAGCAACACATTCATTAAAACTGTAGTCTAACATTTCAACAAAAATAACTATTTAAATTCTCAAATGCTTTATTCTTAATAATAATGGAGGGTCCTCTTCAAACTTTTTTTTCCACATGTAAAATCTAAATAGAATTTTGTTAAAAATATATTAACAGAGTTGTCTATCTTATTTATGTTGCTTTAGCGGGAAAAGATAAAGATAAGAGAAAAGATATTGATGATTTGTTTTTATATTTTATCTTAATTACTTAAATAATAAGGAAAAAGGGTTAAAATTGTTAATTTATAAAAAATACAATTTCCTTTAAGTTTGGGAATCTGGATACTCACATGTTTTAAAAGGAATCACATTTCTACTGAGAGGGTTTTAAGGGAGGAATCCAGATTCCCCTAGCATTTGATTCCCTGGCGTAATTTACAATCAAACATGAGAATCTTTAAACATTTTTAAGAATTATAAAATATTACCCTGTACCAAACGAGGTAATATTTAGGAGATGCAATTGGTATTGATGATTGAGATTTAAAATTACAAAATGCAACTTTAAATCTTAACCTTTAAATATAAAAATGAATAAAAGTAAAAAAAAGTTGTGAGGAGATTGGGGTGAATTGCACCGGATTGCAATTGTACCGGATCCCAATCCGTGCGCATTTAAATGACTTGATCAGCTTTATTGACTGCGTGTGTGCGTGCAGTCAGCAGTGTAATATTGTTGGAAAAGTGGGTTGTTGTATAACAATTATAGAAAAAAGGTTCGGTTGAAGCATAACAAAACCCATTTGTGAGATTTGTGAGATATGAGACCAAAGATTTACCTTTTCGGTGACTCAATCACAGAGTTTTCCTTTGATGAAGGAGGCTGGGGTGCTTCTCTTGCCAACCATTTTGCTCGAACGGTACTATTTCCTTTCATGGCTTCTAACATATACATATATATAAATATATATATATATTTTTTTTTTCTCTTTTTGTGGTTGATGATGGAGATTTTGAAACATCCCTAGCATATATATGTATGTATTGACATGAACAGGTTGATGTGGTGCTAAGAGGGTACGGTGGGTACAACACGAGATGGGCACTGCAGGTTTTGGAGAAGGTATTTCCTCGGGTGGAAGGTGGAGGAGAACCCTTAGCTGTGACTGTGTTCTTTGGTGCAAACGATGCTTGCCTTCCTGACAGATGCGCTGCCTTCCAACACGTGTCCCTGCATGAATACAAGCACAACCTCCACTCCATTGTCTCGTTTCTCAAGGTGAGATCTATCTCTTCCTACAACCACAACATTTTTTTTTTTTAATTTAATTTAATTTTTTTGAATTGAAACAACATTTTAAAGGTTTTTTTTTTTTTTTTTTTTTTGTCTTCGTTTTGTTTTTAAAATTTAACAAATTTTTTTAACTTTTTGTCATATATTTAATAAACACTACACAAATAACTTTGACATAATACATAATTGGAAAGGTGTCTTTGGTTACCGGAGTAACTGGACTGGTTCGTTAGAACGGCGTTTATGATTGCCAGACCACTGGCACAAGTTCCGGCGGCTCCGGCTATCCATCAAGTCCACCTTACTGTTGACCTATCCAGTAGATGAGGAGAGGGAGAGCTATTGTGTGTTCTTGTAAAATGTTTTACAAGTTTGACCACATTTTAGCTAAAAGATGGGAAAACATTTTCTGGAAAATATATTATTTTGAAACAAATTAAGTTAAGTAGTATACGGGTGAAGAAACATAATTTGATCCCTGGTCCTTTAATCCTTTTGTGACTTGGAACCTCATTGAGTTGAGCCTGTCTAGTACACAACAAACACAGTCGCGCATCATGGGGAAAAGTTGCATTCAGTGTTTTTCTTTTTGTTTTTTCTTAGGGGGTGTTTATTTTAAGTAAGTTGCATTAATCAGTGTTGGAATCAAAGGGAAGATAGCATCTTGAGTGACACGAAAATGAGGGGTGGTTAGGTACTTGTAAAATATGTTGATAGAATAAGTTGAGTGACAAAATATTTTTTAGAGGAATGTTAGGAATATTACAAATTTTGTTATATAGATCTCACAACTAACCAATCACAAAAAATAATTCAAAATTTCAAACACTTAACTTATTTCCTTGTTCAAGTGGCACCAATCACATTCATTCACACATAAATTTTTAAGTTTTTTCTAATAAAATTTGTAGTACCTTTAACATTTTCCTCATTTCTGCAATTTTTTTTTTCCACAAGTACTAGTCTCTTGTGATTGATGCATAATAAAGGTGATGTTAGTTGTGGACATGGGTGAGTGATGTTTTGATCACACAACAGATCAAGTCAATAATCGTGAAAAACATTGTCCTTAGCATTAATCGTGTATATAGTATGATACTATGCTTTGCACTCAATGATTGTACCATTCTAGAGATTAATCAAGATTGGAAAGTGGATTAAGAATTTTACCTGTGGGATGTCGTAGAAATCTTTATGGGGATGGGGGAGTGGAAGAGTGGGACCAGGATGTAACCATTAAGGAGAGATGGTGCCAAAACAAAGTGGGTGTAGTGAAGGCCCGGATGTCATTGTTGTTGTTTGCCACTGGGCTGTAATAGACTGCTGCCATTAGATCATTGATTGCTTTCTGAGGGGGTTAGTTTTTTATTTTAGTTTTTTCTATACTCTATATAAATATTTTTTCTTTATTATTTTTTTTTTCAACTTTTTATTTATTTATTGTTTATCCATTTTGTGGATGCTATAGTGACTAGTCGCGTTTGGCTAACTACTCTTAAACCAAAAAAAAAAAAAAAAAAAAAAAAAAGAGCGTTGAGCTAGTTTGTGGGACAGTCTTGGTGAAAGTGAAGCTAAATTTAGTTAAAAAATGGGAATAGAAGAATCCAAATAGCTTTTTCCACTTTGTATGTGTGAGCAGCTAATGATTCCCTCCTGTTCTTCTAGATGGCCTCCCTCTAGACACAAAGCCAAAGTGGAGCCAAGTTGCGTACAAGGACTTGCCTCTCAGTGTCTTTTGAGTTTTTAGGTTGAGCAGAATAGGATTCTCTCCATTTTAATCTATTTCATGGTTAAAATATTATCTTTTGGATTTGATAGTGTACAAAGTGTTAGATTATTTAAAAATTTAAATGACATATTACACTTTTAGATTTGTAAACTTTAATCTGAATCATAGAATTGAAATTGAACATAGTGTATGCATTATACTTCACTGCATTAATGGTTTTAAATGACAAAGATTGTTAGCCACAATGTTAAAGCTAAAAAAATAAAAAAAAGGAAAAAACTTTTGGAAAGCTCATTATCTTCTTGAAAGCTTTGTAGATACCATTGGAATTATTCTAAGAAAATAGATAAAGAGAAATAAATATTAACCAACATAACAAGAATGAAGTATGGATTAAATTTGTAGAAACATACAGTATTAAAATTTAGGGAAGATATGATGAATTTCATATATAATTTTTTTCAAGGTACTTTGAAGCAATTTAAATATTCTCTCTAACGAGACCAGATTTAAATTAAGCTTTCATTCTTTTTCTTGCATTCTTTCCATGCTGTGGCAAGTATATTTAGCTTCTAGAGGGGACACAACCGGCCATATAAAGGAAACATCAGGGTCCAAATCCTCCTTCCCTTTTGTAGGACAAAATATAGGGGACAATTTTTATTGTTTGTTGATTTTTTTTGAATTTTTAAAATGTAATTTTCGTTATTTTAGGTGATAGGATTTTTTTCCCCTTGATTTTAGGTGTTTTAAAAGGTTTTCTGTTCAAATCAGAGTTCTAGGTATCAATTAGGATTAGTTTAGGAATATTTTGGCGTGCAAAATAAGTTTTCTGGTGCCTATATAGGCCTCCAAGATGTATTATGAATTTAGAACATTTACCTTCAATAAAATTGAGGTTTTTATTATTTCTAGTGGATTCCAGTGTTCTTCCTTGTAGATTCAAGGCGGCCCTTATGGATTTAAGGATTTAATGTGGGCTAGAACCAGATCTAGCCCACTTCACGCTTTCCATCCTGCATCACTCCCTCATCGTAATTCAAAAAAGAAAAAAAAAGAAAAGACCACATTATTTTAAGTAAATAACAAAAGATAATTAATGAATTACATGGATGTGTAGTCCAAGGGGTTTGGATACCCTTGTCCCTTGTTTCAGTCACCTTACATATCATATTTATAGATTATTGCATCTTGATAATATTTTTAATTAAGAGGTTTATAATTCTGTCTTGTAGTTATATAAGAAACAAAAAATCATAAAAATATTGTAATATATATATATATATATATATTGTGTTGGCTTCAATGAGGTCATTGAGACCAACACTTAATGAGGACAAAATTTCATTTCATAAAGACGACAGAGATTGTTATGCTTTGACTATAGAATACTGGTACTTCTACTTTTCATAGTTTAACCTGCTCCTTTTCATTATGGTTTAACGATGTACCTACATTCATAGACTTCAGTTTTGATGGATATGGTTAACTCAAAAGACCATATGTGATTCAAGATTCCAATTTTTTATACCATAAAATTATTTTTAATAATTTCATATAAAATTTTGAATGATTACTTATTTAGAATAGAGGCATTAAAAAATCTTATGTTGGAGTCTCCAATATTTTATACATCAAAATTATTATGAATAATTTCACATAAAAATGTTGAATAATTATTTGTTTAGAACAAGGGCATTAAAAAAAAAAAAAAAAATTTATGTTGGACCACAAAATTCTAATAATCTCACTTGGCCCAACATAACTTCATTATTTGTACTTCTGTTAAAAGGTTTTAAAGGTATACTACTGCATATTTATAGCTTCTATTGTAGATTGAACAACAAATTCTTGTTTCTTGCTATTCTAATAAATAACTTTACCGCAAATATATTAATACATAGAATATCTCCCAACTATTACAAATATCAGATTTGAGGTGACCACAGGTTGTTTAGTAGGGTCTATTTTAATGACACCATCATTTAGGGTCCGTTTGGATACAACTTATTTTTGCTGAAACTAAAAACTGAAATCACTGTAGCAAAATAATTTTTAAATGTTTAAATAGTACAGTGGGATCCATTTTTAATATTTTTTTTTCTAAATAAAGTGGCTGTGGGTTCTGTAAACAGTGCGTGAACAGTGTTATTTGTCTCAAAAAGCAGAAAACGCGTGAAAAAAAAAAGCTGAAAATGTGAACGTGGATCCAAACACTCACTTAATCACTTTTGGATTTGATTTTTAAGAACTCAACAATCTTCTATCGGATGAAAAATAACCCAATTGAATTTGTAGTATTTGGGATCTCCTACTCATGCCACCTCATCTGGTCGTATCCGTATTGTACTACTTGCCTGGTGTAGGAAAGAGTGTTCTATCTGTTTTTTAACTAGTCACTGGTAGTGCTAGTGTTTCTTATGGTTTGCAAATAGTGACTTAGGTTTGTTTCTCTCTATTTGCTATAGTCCATTAGTGGTCTAAAGTGAAATCCTTCTTGTCTGGTAAGCAAGCAAGGGAACCGGCTCCTTCCGTCCATTCGTCTTGCCACAACACAAGCTCTTTATAAGCAAAATTAGAAACTCCCTATAGTTATAAATTACTTGAGGTGACATGTGAACTGCATACCTATGTTGGGCTTTGATTCGGATGACGACCCGACTCGAAATAATGTTGCGTGGTTTTTAACGGGAGATTTTCTGAGGCTTAGTCCATGGAGCTATCGGCCCAAGCCAAGAAATTTTTTTGGCCCATTTTGTAGCCCATTGTGAATCCTGTGCGCAGGATATAGAAACCGTTGTTTTGGTGATTAGGGTTTCTTGATGTAGTTTTTGGAGAGAGAAAAACTGTACAGCCGCACTTTGTATTTTTCCCTGATAATGGTGAAATCCCTGCAACTCCGTGGACGTAGGCAAATTGCCGAACCACGTAAATACTGTCTTGTGCGTGTGATTATTTTTCTTTGGCGTTTGTTTTCTCTATTTTTTTTGTTTCTGACAAGTTTGGGAATTTCGTGTTAATTCCCTACAACCTAGTATGTTTCAAATATCTAATAATCCATTAAATAGCCAACCAATGTGATTTTGTGGGAATCCATATACATATCTTCTTTAATATCACTGTTTAAGAATGATGTCTTCACATTTATTTGATTTAGTTCAATTCAAATAATACAGACATGGATATAATAGCATTTAAATATTGGATTCTTACAATTGGGGGAAATTTACTTTATAATCAATTCAATAATGATGATTTAACCCTTTGCCGTCAATCTAGCTTTGAATATTTCCACTTCTTTTGTTGCTTCTCAGTCAGTGTCTCTGTCTCTCTAATCTATTTTTGCATCTATCCATTTACATTTTTTAATGTCTTCTAACTAGCCTCCAAACACCCTTTTTCACATAGATTCAAACTCCTTCATTCATAGCACTAATGCATTGATTTGAAGCAATATCTTTTATGGATTGGGAATATGTTGCTAGGTCTCGTAAATGTTGATGAGCTTTCATTTTCTCATAGTTTTCACAATTATAAAATATTTAGAAGTTTGAAAGCTTTTTATTGGTGTTGGATCTACGAGTTCTACTACCATCAGCCATATATCTATTTCTTATTTCAAAACTTCTTTGTGAAAATCATTAATGCCTCTAATGTCAGGACGGTCTTCCAAGAATTCCACAAACCTTGCTTTCTAATATTACTTTTTATGCTGGATCATATAACTATCTTGTCTAGATTGATGGGGGCATATCACCATAATACATTTTTCTGTTTTACACAATGCTAGCTTTCTTACCAACAAAACTAGGAGTTTTCTAAGGTTTAGTGGGAAATCTATTTATGATATGCATAGGAGCTAGGATAGCTTCACCCTCAAGGAAGTCGAAAATTTTTCTTGTGTTAAATTATTGATTGTCCCAAAAGTTTAAGTTGTTTTCGGAAACGGTGAATTTAATCATTTAATTATAATTTTAATACCCTCCCTTACATGTGGGTCTAAACTTCCCCTTAATAAGTGTGGCCCAACACATGAGATTTTTAACATTTTAAATGGGAGGTAGAATAAAGCCAGGGATCAAATTTAGGATCTCCTGCCTTGATACCATGTTAAATTAGCAATTAACCCAAAAGTTTAAGCTGTTAGGAAATTGTGAATTTAATGATTTAACCATAATTCTAACATCTTGTCATTATAGATTTAACCAGGCTGACTTAGCAACAAATCCCATAACTATTTAAACCAGTTCAAGTTTCTGTTATATATATTACTTTGTCCTAGGGGATCCATATATTGATGCATCTACCGGCTTATGCTTGCATTGAATTGATTTACAAACAGTATGGGGGTAATTCTTGCCGTAGTACAGCTGCCATCTTGATGCGGTTGTAAGGTGGGGGCCAAGGTCAGTTAGTATTGCACTTTGTAAGTTCCTTTTTGGATAAATTTACCAAGACAAGCTAGATAATGCAGTTGAGCTTTTGTCCAAATGGCAGTAACACCCTTGTTTCGATGTTTTAAAGAGGGGAGGGGAATATACATAAAAATTGACAATTTTAACTCTCTTTTGTTAATTTTAAAGAAATAGGTATATATTTACATTAGGGAAAATTGATAATTTTTTTTTTAATTATTGAACCCCTATCCTCCCCATCCAAATTCCCCCAATTTGGGGGAATTAAAAATGAGGATTGGCCGGTTCAAGCGATACGCAAAGATAATGACATCCTTTGTGATGCTTCATGTTCATGGTTCTAACCCCACCTCCCCCCACCCCTGCTATCAACCTATAAAAAAATGATAGAGGGGTTTGGAGGGTAAGAAACTTTTGCAAATACCCTCAAACCCTTCCCCCTCCTTTTAAAGAACATCAAAACAAGGTTCATTAGACCCTCTCCGTCCCCTTCTTTCTACTCCCCTCTCCTGTCCCTCAATCCAAACATAGGATTATAGGAGATCCTTCCCCCTCCCCCCCCTTTTCTCTCAGGGCCTCTAGGGGTTTTGTGGGTGAATATTCCATCTATTTGGGCTCTATCTATTCACCAACAAAACCAAGGAGGTGATGAAATCATTTTTACAAATAAGTGTTTTATTGCGCCCTTTCTTATTGGTTCTGTTATGTCCAAACATAAAGGGGTCTGTTTGATGGTTGAAAGCCTTTGTGCAAGTTTCTTCTGGTTAAAAGTACACTTCATTGTGTACATTTGAAGGCTCATTCAATTAACAATTTCTTGTTTCTTTTGGAAAATTAATGCTTACTTGTGCTAGGTTAAGTTCCAATCAAATGTATTTGAAGCGTTAGTTATTTTTGCAGCGACCAAGTGTCTTGCAAATTTTACTGTGTTGATTAGTGAGGAGCACTTGAGTCCCATGTGGACTTGAACAAACTGACTTTGCAAATTCGAGGGGGTTATGTAGAAAAAATAATTAATAAAAAGAAGATATTTTACATTCTTTCTTCCCTGTCCAATTTCAAATGTTTTTACCTTTTTTTCCTATCTTTTTTGCACTGTAGGATCAAGTAAATTTCAAAAGGTCAATGCTATTATTTGCTACACATTTATATATACAATCAAGGTGTTATAATGAAACCATGAAAACAAAAGATTTAGAGAGAGGAGAGAGCGGAAATAAGGAGAATTATATGTTTGTGGTTCAGCGTGACAGCCTATGTCCACAATGGAAGCCTTTAGTGGCTATAGCTTTATTAAATTGTTGTTTTACAGTGAATCCTAAGTAGGGTATATATAGCAACTGCAGTTGACTTTGTATAATCTCTTGAGTGGTCTAAATCAAGGACAATTATGTTTTAATTTTAGTTAATCAAGGATATCATCATGTGCTAAATGTGATATGCATGATTTACTTACACAAGGGATCTATATCTATTAGTATCTTGGCAATTACTAGTTAGGTTAGCACCAAGTTGCGGAGGAAAGTGGCTTCCTTTCTTATACCTGGTTGAAAATTACATTTGTTTATATGTTCTGTAGATGACAACTACGATCAACATAGCAACCATAGGCATAAAAATTTATGGACCATAGCAAGTAGTAGGAGCCTCTCCCTGCCCATTGTTTACATTAGTTTTTCAAACCCTTTGTTCATATCTGCTTCAATTTATAAAAAACTCCACCATTGCTTTAGTGAAACAAGGACATGTAGTTGAACTTTCTAATCGTATTCTTTGGAAACACACCTCTGCATAGCTACATTTACATTGAAGCTTTTATAGTTAAAGCTGTTGAAGACAAGAACAGAAACAAAGAAAAACGAAGAGTAGCAGAACTGTGTGGTATAAACTGGATTAATGTACATGCAATTGACATTGAGCAGGCCTGAATACATAGGTCTTTAGGGATGACATCTTACTGAGACAAATATCCTTGATTAGGGCTAAAATCAAGGAAGTAAAAATGGTCCTTGATTTTAGCTCAATCAAGGGCGGAGATATACATGGAAATAGACTCTATACTAAGAAAATCAATGCACAAAACTTATTTTCAAAGAAGAAAATTAATAATAAAAAAAATAGAACAGAAGTTATTTGCTACATGGATCTTGATAAGTTACTCTTATATTCTAATTTCTGCTAAACTAAATGTTTGCTTTCCATTTTAGGCTCTCTATTACTTTACATTTTTTCTCTTTAAATCTTTTGGGCTCAGAAACAATGGCCAAAGACTCAAATTCTTCTCATAACACCTCCCCCAATTGATGAAAATGGACGCCTCAGGTATATTCTACCATACAAGATCTTAAATTTCGTCATAAAATCTATGTTATCTTTGAATTTTTGTTTATCTTGATGTCCTTTAGTTCTTTATGGTGATGTACAATCTTTGGTCATTGAGACAACAATCTTAACTTTTTTTGATGTGAACTTAAATTGAGAATAAAAATTAGTTCAGTTTTGACAAAATCCTTTTGATGCAGAAATCCTTATTCTGAAAATCCAGTAACTCAGCCTGAGAGGACAAATGAAGCTGCTGGTGCATATGCAAAGGCATGTGTTGCTGTTGCTGAAGAATGTGGGATCCCAGTGTTGGACCTCTGGACAAAAATGCAACAGTTCCCTGACTGGGAAAATGCTTATTTGAGGTACTGCACGGTATTTTTTATATGCATGGTTAGCATGTTTGCACGAGCTTCACATAGTAGATGGTGACTCTTGGACTAAGTATGTGGATTAACTTCACATGATTATCTGATGGTTCTTGTAACTTCAAGTTGGTATGGAGTTGACTTTTGTGTATGCTAAAAATTAAAGGTATAATATACTTTTCACCAAGAGCCTTGTAGCTTAGTGACATTTCCTATTCTCTTTTATAAGAACCAGGATTTGAATCCCTCCTCTCCACTTGTTCATTATTATTATCAATATATAATTTTCATATCCAAATTAAAAAAACTCGGCAATTAATTTTCATAAAAATTTAAAAGGAACCAACTTTCTCCTTTTGTGTATTTGTTGTTGAATTTATTTCACACAAGTTTTAATGTTTCATGTCAATATTTTGTCTATGTATACAATTACTTTAGCCAAGAGTCTTGTAGCTCAATTGGTTGGCACCTCTAGTGATTTCAATGGAGGCATCCAGGTTTCAAATCCCTTATCCCTAAATTATTGAATTATAAAAATAAAAAATAAAAAATGTATACAATTCCTTTACCTTAAGACTAGAATATACCAAAATTTTAGTATTTTCCAGCCACCTATCTCAGTACTCTTCTCTCCTCTCCTCTCCCTCCATCTCCATCTGTTCCAAATATATCTTTAATGTTAGATGGATGCAAGGATGGAAATTGATACATTAAAATTTTTT
Organism: Notholithocarpus densiflorus; assembly: GCA_030021035.2. NCBI lineage: Eukaryota > Viridiplantae > Streptophyta > Magnoliopsida > Fagales > Fagaceae > Notholithocarpus > Notholithocarpus densiflorus. The sequence continues at coordinate 2,584 of JARYZH020001158.1, read as the reverse complement.
CATGGACTGAACAACTGGATCAATTTGAAGGATGAAATCCAAGTTTGGATCAAGTTTTATAGATGAAAGTATATTTCAGCCTAAAATTATACCTTGGCATTTCTTTTTTCAAGAGATTGTATGGTATTGAATTAAAAATCAGTTTGCATAGGTGAACTTGTCAATTCTCAATACAGCTAGCTGTTGGTATGACTTTATACATATCATAGTTATTCTTTTGGTGGTATGGTTTCTTAAAAATTGTTCGAATGACCTTTATATTTAATGAAGTTATTAGATTTTGAGAATTTGGTACCATGGGCCATTTGCCTAAATGGATCCTTTTGATTGCCATTAGTTATGAGTGGCTTACAAGGATTGTCCAGATTCTGTATTACATTATGCGGGTAATATCGTGTTGTTAAGGGTTATGTTATAATGCCCGGTGATGATTTTTCATGATCTGAAAATGCAGAGATGGTTTGCACCTTACTCCAAGTGGCAACAGGCTTGTGTTTGAGGAACTGGTCGTGAAGCTGAGGGATGAAGGCTTGAGTCCGGAAAATTTGCCAGTTGATCTTCCACTGTTTACTGAGATTGATGTTGATGACCACCCTTAAGTTTTTCAACAAATAACATTAGTATGTGTCGGTCGGGTCTTATATGGTTTTTTTTTGGTGCTAAATTATGGTTATAGTAATTATCAACTAAGTTGGTACCCAAGGAACTCTTAATTATGGGTCTAAATTATCTGCTTGATCTAATTGCCTCTCTTTTGGTGGAAAGCACTGCTTCTTTTTGTGTTAAAATAGCTTTCATGTCCAATGTTAAAAGTCAAACATGCTGAAATTCTATATGAGACGTCTTAAATGATTTTATAGAAGTGTTACTTCTTGTTATTATTTATTTAATTTAGAAGTTTTTAATTTTTACTTCCTATCATTGGAAAGATATGCGTGTCTTTTTACTTGAGGAAATTTACAAAATTGTTACCATTTATTTTTTGGTTTATGCATTCAAACGGACATGAACAATTAATTAGGTGATGAACAGCGGGATGAGCTAGTAATAGTTTGCTTAATTATAATATATATTTTTTGCTTCAATATAATTTATAGAAGTAAAAAAAAAAAAAGTACACAAATACTTGTGTAATTCTTATTTTGTAGTATATGATGTCATTAATATCTAAGGATTTTGCTCTGAATATCTTCACGTCATTAAGAAGAAGAAAAAAAAAAAAAAACACATTGTTAAGCATAATTAAGAATTTAATTGATATGTTGAATGAAATAATTATTGTTAATATTATTGTGTTATTTTGCATCAATTTTTGTTTTTTTGGTTCTGATAATAGAAAATTAAAACACAAATCCATTCCATGAGATATAAACATCCTTCTAATCTTATTAGCATGAATGAGAACAACGACTAGATTTACATATATATATATATATATATTTAGAACTTATTTTTTATTTATATGTAGAAAAGTGTTCGGACTGTTTTTAACTAACTCACATAAATGATTTTCGGATCCCAGAAGCCCCTTGTAACTCTTGTGGGCTACGCGTTCCACCACAAATTTGGAGCTTGTAGCCCAAGTAGACTATTCAATTTTAGGTGCCACCAAAGCGACGAGATTGACGATAAGGTATCTGAAGAAATTGTTAACAAAAAGAGAAGAAAACACTACCCCCACTTGGTGAACAAAAAGAGGGCAAAAATACCTTTTTGGCCCCTATATTTTGGACCAATTTCTAGTTTTGTCTCCACTTTTTTGAACTCCTATTTTGGTCTTTGAAATTTTGAAATCGTTTTTAATGTTATCTCTACCATCATCTTACTAATGAAAATAACCTACATAGCACACGGAGCGGAATAGACCGCTGACATATAAATACCAAAGTGGCCATTAAAATAATATTAAAAAATTTATTTGGCATTTAAAAAAATTCCATGTCAGCTTTTGAATTAAAAAAATTACAACAAAAAAAATATTTTCTCAATTTTAAATTAAATTAAGAAATATAAAAAACAAATTATTATTATTATTTTTTTTTTCAGTTTTAAAGATAGAGAAAAAACTTTGTAGTAACTTTCTCAACTTTTCTTGAACTTTCTTGGCAAGCAAACACAACATCACAAAAATCAAATTTACCAATCTTTAATTGCGGTAGACATAAAAATCAACCTAATATTATATTAAATAAAAAACCATTTGAAATCCCAATAACCCAAATCAAAAACCCCAAGGTTCCCAACCCACTTACAATCAAGTCTCCAAATGGGCTTAAGTTCTCTCTCTCTCTTTGAGCACCGTGACTAGAGATGCCGAGCCTATAGATCATGCCACCACCACCACCAACGGCAATGGCTCCACTTCTCGCAACTAATGGCAGTAGCAGTGGGACATGAATACAATGACATATAGGTAGAGGGAATAGAGGGAGAAGGTCTTGTAGAAGAAATATTAAAAAGACGAGAAATACTAGACTAGGAAAAAAATTAAATAAAAATAATTTGAAGACCACTTTATGATTTTTCATTAGTTTTTCTTTTCATAATTATTTTATGTTATGATTTTTTTTATTGATTAATGATA
>JARYZH020001157.1:0-38904 GCA_030021035.2 Notholithocarpus densiflorus | reverse complement strand
TTCTGTCAAGATACAAACCAAAGGAAGGGGGAAGGGGTGAAACAGAATTTCTGGCCAGTCTTTTAAGATAGGGTGCATCCTTGGAAGTTAAAGAAATACCACTTGGCTATAAAAGGCAAGTGGTGAATTTTAGAATTACTCTTTGCAGATAAACATCTAAACGGTGCTTGCTGTACCCCACTTTAATTTGTTCAGTACGGACTATGAAAACATACATTTACAGGCATTTATGATGCCTTTTAATCTTTATGTGCAGGTATTCTTACATGTCTGGATGGGTTTATGGACATAGCAATGGTGCAAACATAAGAAAATGTCAAAGGGCAGTTGAAAATTAACTACGGTGATGTTTTCATTCACAGAAATAACGGTAATTAGGAATTGTCTTGTTATTTTACTGTTATTATTCAACTTTCTTTTTTTGGTCGACACCATATTTTACTTGACAGACAATGATTGGGATATCTCTTTTGATGCAGTTCTCTACATTAGTATAAGTCATGTAGATCATCTGCAGTCATGCTTTTAATTTAAGATAGTGGATTTTGGAAATGAGGACTGGAAGATCTTCTCCAATGGAATGAGCTATCAAATGTTTGATTTGAAGAGTGATGCCTTATTACTATTGTGATGAATGGTATCATTGATTTAACGGTGTAATCAATGATGATGATGATGATGATGATGATGATTGTTGAGTTGGTGGCTTGACAATGTTTAAGTAATGTTGCCATGTACTTGGTTTCAGATAGTGTGCACCACGTCACTTGCGCTCCACACAAAGATTAGCCAACCTTATTGGTTCATGTTGCAAACCTAAACTTTTATATATATGCGGTCTTGTTAATTGTTGTGTGACAAAAAAATAGTTCAAGAGTTAAAAAAAAAAGAAAAAAAAAAAAGAAAAAGAAAAGAAAAAGAGTTCAAGCGGTGCTTGGTTTAAGAGAAATTATAGGTGTCTCTTCTCACATTCTTACGGTGAGAGTGCTCTTTGGGTGTATTGGTGTTTGGGTTTTGTGATAGCACATTTATACTATCTTTGTAATTGGTCATATTTTCTTAGTGAAACTTTCCCCTTAACACTGCCCGTGGATGTAGGCCTATGGCCGAACCATGTAAATCTTTGTGTTCTCCTGTTTGACTCTTTTTTTTTTTTTTTTTTTTTTTCTATTTTGCATGAACACTAACTATCATTTGGTTACACACAACAAATAAATATTAATGCTTCCATGACTCCTCCTCCTTAACAAATAAATTTATACATTAATGCTTGATGCATAACTTTTAGAGGCATCTTTTGTTTCTGGTGGTGTTCTACTAGCGTGAATATGTTTTGAGATGGTTTTAGTTTGCAAGAAAACTACTTTGAATTTTACTTAATTTTTTACTCAAATTTTACTTGAACCAAGAAAATCATAATGGTTGGTTGGTAGCTAGTGTTTAGCTTGCTGCAAATATTTTTGTAAGAAGATGGAGGCCCTTCTTTATTTTGAAATTTAATTATCTATTTTTGGCTAGGGAAAATGGTTTCAGAAATCACATATGGTTTTATATTCAAGACTTGGGAAGAATGATTTGAGAATGTTTAATTATAGGTGACTATAAGTAGTTCTCAACTACGCCCCCCCAAACTATCCTCACACCTGAAGCTAGTTGATGGTTAGTCGTTAGTTACCATTACAAATCACCTCTTTAATATTGACAGCTAATTTTGATGGTTAAAGATCGTGTAGTGAATATCCTCCAAAAAAAAAAAAAAAAAGAGAGAGAAGAAGTAGAGAAAAAAAATAAAAGATAGTATAATCAATAGCTAAAAAATTTAACATCATTAATAATGTTGTAACCAAATCAGACACTTGTGCTACCATTTTATGCATTTTATAAATCTATTTGTCAAAGATTCACATCCCTAAGAATGGAATTTGATTTGTTAATTCTTTTAGTATATAAATTTAGTCCCAAAAAGAACTGTATGTTGAATTACTCTTTTGTTCACAAGGAAACATAACCTAATTAATCTATTTTCCACAATTTCTATTGTTTCTTACAAAAGCCGGGGCATGCATGTTAGCAACTTCCATTAATTCTTTTTACCCAATAAATAAAAAATAACTTATTAATAAAATCATCAAAGTTATCATATACATATATCAAAAAATTAAAAATAATCATATATAAATGTTGCCCACATCAATCACTCAAATAAAATAAAACTAAGATTCCTTAAAAAAAAAAAAAAAAAAAAAAAAAAAAAAAAAAAAAAAAAAAAAACTAAGTTTAGGATTCTGCCAATGTTTTTTTTTGCTAAATAGGATTCTGCCAATTTTTAGCACTACCTAGTGTTGCAAAAATCCAAAATAGACAAGTAGGAGAATAAACTGAGCCCGACAATATTGTCAACTTATGTTTGTATCCAAGCAAATTGGACTACCTAGGGATATTTTCCTAGTACTATTTCCCACTTCCAAGTTATAATCTTACAATATTGTCAAAAGGCACAAGTCTATGAAGGACACGTTGTGGTATGAGCCCACAAAGGAGAATAGTATGGAAGGGGTTGGACCCACGGACTTTACTAGTAATGGGCCTCTCTTTTGAGGTTACCAAAATGTGCGACTAATTACCTCTCTTCTATCATGTCATGTAGGTGTCAGCTGCATTTATGATTTTTATGCTTGTATGTTAATGTAAGAGAGTTTGGATTTTGAAAATGTGGATTAGAAAATGGACAAATAAAACTTTTGTTATCTGTTACTTGTAATTGAATGAGCTTTGAAATATTTGATTTTAAGAGGGAAATTGTCTTGTTTTGGTGGTGAAAGGTCATCTTTGCCTAACAATATATTCAATGATGATGATGACAATATTGTTGCCTTGCTTAATAGATAAGCTTATACATTGAAGCTTGCTGCATGGATTTTTTGAGGTTTCATTTGTTTGGCTTCCGATATGGCTTCAATTTACAAGAGACTACTTTGTAATGTATTTTAATTTTCCTGAAAATTTCCTCAGAACCAAAAAAAAAAAAGCATGGTGGTTAGTGACTAGTGTTCAGCCTCTTGCACATATTATTCAAGGAGAAAATCGAAATTTACAATGAGTAGAACGAAAAAAAAAAAAATTCAATAAAGGTTGGGATTAGAATTATGTTGTTATTCAGAATTCATAAATGTCGGTGGATCACAAGTTTTACATTTTTCTGGAAATTAGAACTCTGGAGTTGTCACTGCTGTAGTATATGACCTTCATACATTAATTACGTGTTAAACATCTTTTTAGCAATTTTACAAATTAATTTAGCTTTATATGCTACTAAAGGCCCTCATATTTGGTCCTAAAAGGAGAAAAAAGTACTCACGATTTCAATATGCTGATTCATCTGCTTCAATGTAATGTCTCCCCAAATTACAGATTTTGTTGACATTTTGTGGAAGGATATGCCAAGGGGAATGATGACCGGTGTCCCAAGATTTCCCATTTTCAAGCAATAGATATCTTAAAATGTAAGTAGTAAGTACCTCCAAACTTGAACTCCTATTACTCCTAGTACTCCTACTCTCTTCTCTAATTATTTTTTTCTTTCAAATCCAAATACCAAATATGTTTGTTCATAAGTGATCTTGTATTTCTTTCTTATTATACTTGTTTTCATTAAGTTATTAGTAACATTTAGGCATTATGTCTCCATACGGCTATTCTATAGCTATTTTTCAACAGGGAGCTAAAATTCATTAGTGCAGGAAACAAATTCAGGTACTTCACATCCCTCCTCTTTGCTGGGGTGTTTTTCTTTTCAACATGGCACAATACATGAGAAACTCTTCATCTTCACACTTATCTTTGCTTAGTTATCTTGAAAAAATTATTACACAAAAAGGCTATTATGTGGATGGCCTACTCATAAGTCCCTGCTTCAATGACTTCAACACTACACTAACATTTTTTAAAATCATCGAATCAAATAAACTGTTATATCTTCCAAAGTAACAGGGGAACCTTTCATTTCTACATGAGCAATAAATTTGAAGGAAGCTGCAATATCAGTCTATAATGGAAGTGGCACATTGCCTCAACTAAATTACAAATGCTAGCAATCTTTCACCGTCCCCATTAGTGGTCATGTAGTTTAGCGTAGAATGGTCTCAGTCACTCATGTAGTTGTCCCAATTATTTTTTGTTCTCCATTCTGCATTTTTTCCTTGAAATCCATGTTGTGATCATGATGCAAACATATGAGTGTAATCATCAACTGTGTCATTGAGGGATTGATTGCCATTTTCTAAAGTAATTTTTATTTGGAATTTAATTTCTGGTATTTCCTTTGTTTTGTAAACTGATAAATAATCTAAACTCTAACAAAAAAAAATATTTTTTAATGCATTATTGGCTTTAAATTTATGGATTTCTCCATTATTTTTCTCCTTTTGTCATAATCATCATCCATTACATAGGATGTGATGAAAAATAAATATGCAGGAGAAGGGCCCGTGGTGGTGGGCTTATCAAATGAGCCCATAAATGATAATTGTGTGGAAGGGGCTAGACCACTGGGCTTTAGTGGTAATGGGCCTCTCTTTCAACATGCTCAACCCATTATACACGAAGATATGGTCCATCTTTGGAATGCCAACAAGACAACAAGTGCTACTTGTCTATTAATTTAGTAGTTTGAAAAATAAATTAATAGACAAGTAATACTTGTTGGGATTTTGTTTAAACTTTATGAATGTCCCTCTTTGGAATGCCAACCAATACTTTTTATACTTTGAAAAATACGTTATATTCTTTAATTTACTAGTTTGATTTATTTTGGATTTTGGGATTTAGTTTAAACTTTATGAATGTCATAGTTTATATATTTTTTCTAATTTTGAGCCTTAGTTTTGAAGAAATTGAAATATATTAGGTTCAATTATGTTAATTGTAATTATTAATTAATTAAAAGATTTGAATTGTTGAATAAAACCTAATTATTTTTATTAGGTCTCCCAAATGGTGCCAACCCAATTCCCACGAGGTGGGATGCTTTTAAAGATAACATGGATTGGATTGAGTTGAAAAGTACTACAAATTCAGTCCAATTTGACCTAAGAAAACTCCAACTTAGTGAATTGAAAGAATTTAAGCTTATTTATCCAATAAGCTTGTTTATTCAAGAAATTTGAGTTACTAATGTTTTTTGAGCTAAGACCTTCCAATTCCCATCAGAGATAATTCTTGAAAATATAAGCCCATTTGCAAAAGAAATTACTTTTAGTAGTTCCATTCAAATTAAATATATTACACAAGAAAAATAAAATAAAAGAAGTAAGAAGTAAATTGAATAAAAATAAAAATTAGAGTATGAAGTCAGAACCATTGATGTAATACACTTACATACCATCTAATAGAGATATATTAATACTGACAGAACACTATAATAAAATTGGTATCTTAGATTGAGAACACATGTTGATGTGTAGAAAGAGAAAGGGAAAGTAAAAGAATTAATGTGATTCTATGATTTCTATCCGACATTTTAAATCTTCTAAAAATAACCTCAATATTTCTATAAAAAAATAAAAATATATTATAATCCTAAAATTATGGTATCTCATGATATTACAAAACTACTATAAAATTGGTACATTACCAAACTACTATTCTTGAAATAAATAGTCAACATTATATATGGTAATATCTCATAGAATATCCAAATAAAATTTGAGTACAATTGAGGGTTGGTTGGCTATAGAAATAATTAGGAAAATCAAATATGGCAAATTCTAAGAAATCTCGCACGACTAAGTAGCAGGTTAATTTTAGGCGAACCTCTCTTTATAATTGAAATTCGAATTTTGACACTCTCACTCGAAGTAGTCAATCTTTCTCGATCTAGATTTTAAATGCAACACTTTGAATTTTTCATTTAGCACTTCAACCTTGTTTTTTATTTATTTTATGGGATCTTCAACCTCATTGAGTTGTTACAAGTTCAATTCAACTTAAATGAATGCATGGGAACGTTTGCAATTAATTTTCAAACTTTTGACATTGAATTTGCCAACACAATATTAACTCTTTCAAACTTTACACATTGAATTTGCCAACACAATATTAACTCTAACAATTATGTTTTTTAAACAAAGGCATAGTTCCATGACTCCAAAAGTTTACATTATTATAAGAAAAAGTGTTAGGTTTTTATCTATGTAATCATTTTCTATTATCCCAAAAAAGTTCTTAATCACTCTATACATCCATATAAATTTTCAGGCATTTTTTTGTTAACTTTTAGTTTTTTTGCTAGTTATATTACTAAAGAACTTCTTTTTGTAAGTTATTTAGTTATATAACCTCATTTTTGAAACTCAATTTTGTGAAAATCGAGTTTCAAGCACAACTCGACTTCCCCAAATTCAAGCTCCAAGCAATTTTACACTCACGTGGTGTGACTAACGTGGTATTTTTAAATAATTTATTGCATGTGGCTTTGAAAAAAAATATATTGACAAGAAACTCAACTTCAGGTGGGAATAACTCAATCCTGCGACTAAAAAAAAAAAAAAAAACAAAAAATCTTCAGAAACATTTTGAAAGAAACCCACACCCAAATCAGACCAAAACCCAATTTGTTCCTAATCCAAAAAGTTCACAGAAACCCACACCCAAACATCTTAGTTGCAGTGATTTCCATTCACCCACTAAAATGGTGGTTCGCTGCTCGAAGTGGTTGGGTTTTACGAACTAGGTTCGCTAAAATGAAGCTGGGCTCGCTGAAGTGAAGATGGGTTTGCGAGGTGAGTTCGCAATGATGTTGGATTGAGTATGTTGCTCTAATTTACTATTTATATAATCAGATGGGTATGTTGCAAGACAGCAAGAGCCTTCACATTGACAAAATTTTAGTGTGTTTATTTAAATAACAATATTCAAGTTTTTCCTTTAGTTAAATCATAGCTAAAATGTTATTTATTTATTTATTTATTTTATTTAGTCAACTATTATATTTTTACAAATTATATTTCGCTAGACTCATCACATGCGTTATGCACGTATGATATGGGTTTTTTTAGTGGTCATATTTTGTTAAAAAAAACCTGTATTTTTATTTTATATATATATATATATATAATTTTTATTTTGAGAATCTAATCTATAAGTGGATAAATTAGAGTTAGAGTTGTATTTTTGCTGAATTGTCTTTTAGTTTTGTCTCTACTTAAATATAAGAATGTAGGGACATTTTTGAAAAAAAAAAAATGAAGATCCCAAATAGAAGAAACCCCTTAAATAGTAGTATAAATAAAAAAATAAAAAAATATTAAGCTTAATATTATAATCATAAAATTATGGTAGCTCATGATATTACAAAACTGGTTCATTCTACCATATCCTCCATTTTTTTTAGAGAGGATGATACCCACCTAAATTTGAACCATTAAATTAGTGTTGTTTTGATCTCGACCTTAATTTATTTAATTTGAGGGAATACTTGTTACTGGTAAAGCAGGTCATGTGTTTAAACAAAGAAAAAATAAAACACTTTTCTTTCTACGCTTCTATCTGTAAGCTTCTTCTCTCTCAACTTCTTTCTCTTCCAAACCAGCTACAAGACCAGAGCCACCACTACTAAACAAAACTCTAAGCAAGACCCACACAGTGGCGACTCCAGAAATTTTTTTCAGGGTGTTCCTCAATAAGCATAGGATTGTGTTGTCCCCTTTTAGGACTAGAACCTCCTTTCCATCCCTTTTTCTTAACGAAGTCTCCTTTGGAACCTAAAGGTGCACTCCTTTGCTAAGGAGCTTCCTTTTTGGATCTTCAATGATATACTTTCTTGCTAAGGAGCTATCAAAAGTGCACTATTCCCTTTTCTGGGGCCGTCCCTTGCTAAAGACTAGCTGCAGTATGATTGTCCCTTGCTAAGGACTAAATGCCATACGAAGCTTCTAATCACGACTTGCCATAGGTTTTCAAAACATATTCAATATGCTCACAAAATAATCCATTCATAATTCTCAAAATATAAAGACATATTCACACATACAAGTTTAAATAAATTTAGGTTGTCCTACAAGTTTTTCATAAAACGAATAGTCAATGTGCACATCAAACATTTATGAAATATCAATTTATATATAGAATATCAACATATTTCTTTGATATAGAATAGTTTAATAATCAACACTGTTTTGGGAAAACCCCCAAAATTAGTAAACGCCACTTACCTCTTAGTTGCAAAAATAAAAGAAACCAACCTCCCTTGAATCACAACAATTCAATAGAATTAGAACCTGAAGACTCCAACTCAACGCCACAATGAAGAAAGGCAAGGTTCCATAGTCAACTGAAGCAAAAGGAGGCACCATCAGTAAATACACGTGTAACTTAAGAGGAAATAGGTTAGAGTTTTCAAGGCCCATATATATTTACTTATGCCACCTCACTGGGCTTCATATCCCATAGTATTTATCTTTTTTTTAAAAAAAAAAATATCTTAGGCCCAAATCAATTTAATCCATTTAATTGTAGAACAAATAATTTTTTTTTTAATTATTATATATAATTTTTTTTTTTTTTTTAGGTCAGGGTGTTCCTGGGAACACCCTGGCCTGAACGTGGCGTCGCCACTGGACCCACAGCATAAGAAACATAGTATTTTAATTCCAGCCGCTCTCTGCTCCGACGACGGTATTAACCTACACCATTAAGGCCGTCAAAAATGTAACTCTCTCTCTCTTTTTTCTCCGACTAAGTTGATTTTAGTACTAATAAACGATTATTATGGTTTCTGAATATCAAATTATGTTGCTATCTAACAACAATTGAGAACCAAAACATGAGATAATTATTGTTGCAATTTTGTGATTGTGTATGACTGACTTGCCTTGGTTGTTTTAATGAGTTGGCATGCTCTTTGTCAGGACAACTCAATCATGGCTTTAAAAAGAAGGCATGCCAAGTGCTTGAGGAGAGTTCTCATAGAGTTTCAAATAGGGGTTTCTCTCAACCTTTTATTTTGGACCTCTGTCCTTGAAAAAGGCATGCCAAAATCAATTGCCTAACTGAAGGGAGTTGATTGTTGTGTTGTTGTTTCGAGAAGGCATCAACTTTTTAAAGCTTGCATGCATCGTTTCGTTTTTTTAATGTATTTGCTTTTAGATTGTTAGTACACTATGGCACGATATGTTTCATTATGTATTCTTAAACGTTTTGTGGACAATGGGAAAAATATTTTAAAGTTTTTGTGTGATACTAAGCTTGTTTAATTCATTTTGCAGTGGGGTTAGACGAAGTTCTATTATTGCAGCTTGATGGGAAGTATGTCGTTTACTCTTACACTGGGTGGAGTGATGAAGATTTAATTATCTAATGGTGAAGTACATTGTTGTCTGTAGACCACCTATTAATGGGTGTTTTGAGGAAAGAGTTCCCATTCATTTGAATCAAATCGCTTAAAATGCATTTGACAAAGTTTTATACATTTTTTTTTTTCTAAATGGCAACCCCACTATTCCTTTAAGGTGCTCTTCTTCGTCTTCTTCTTCTACTTCTTCTTAACCAATATAACTACATTAAAATACTTCAAAAGGACCAGAGACAATGTACTTGAGGGTTAGGTGCAAAACCTGCCCCATCTGCCAGCCAGCCACAACCATAAGTTCTTAAAAAAATAAATGTCATATTCTCCTTGGAAAACCATTTTGCCATTTGATGAGGAATAGTTATGCAAGGTGAGACTTGCGTGTGTCCTGATCAAGGTGGAAATTGAAATTTGTACTTGGTGAAAATTGAAATGTGTACTTCCACTTGAAGGTGGGGTTAAGATTATTTTCATGAGGCATTTGCTATAAGCCTATAAGAGCACTTGCAGGCTTGCAGTGGTGGTAAAAAGCTATTTTTAGCACCATTAAAAAGCTATTTGGAGCTGCAGCAGTGGAGGTATAGCCAAAAAATTTGGCTTCTCAGATACAGTGCACAGATAGCTGTGCACTGTAGCTCAAAGGTTAAAAAAAAAAAAAATTTATTTTGTGTTCACACTGCTGGTTAGAATATTTGTGGTGTTTTTTTTTTTTTTTTTTTTTTTTGTTGTTGTTGTTGTTGTAGTGGGATGTATTATTTTATTGTGATGTTTATATTATTTTATTGTGTTGAAAACTAAAATAGATCCACTGTTACAACATGTGAGTAGGTAAAATAGATAAAGTAACTTTTTGTAGTACCAAATAGCTAAAAATATAGCTCCACTAGGTGCTCTTAAAGAGACCTGTAACTGCACTTGTACAGTCCAGTTATGTGCTTGGAAAAAACAGGTGTGTATTACTGTATTACCAATACGTTAATGCCGCTAAGATGTACTAAAATATATCTTTATAAATATATATATATATATATATACACACACATATAAACAAATAAACAAACAAACAAACAAAAAAAAATACATAATTAACTAATATATCCCTATTAATCTCAAGCAATAATGTTAATTAGAAAAAGATAAACATCAATAAAGTGTCCTTAACTATGAAATTTTAGAGGGAGATATGCCTTGAATGTGATGGGAGCTCTCAAGGGAGATATGTAGGAAGTTAATTGGTATATTTGAAGGTTTATGGAAGAAACCAAGATAATTTTAGTTGATTTTTTTTATGGATTTTGTTTTTAGAAAGCATTTGAACTCAACTTTGAAGTGGTCACTTGTGATTAGTGGAGAAAAAGTAATGGATTCATATGAAAATAATTGTACATCACTCACATTTGATGACTTCATCAAATCAATATATTACTAAAAGCTGAAGCGTAGCGTTTAATGCTGCTGCTCTCACATTGCGCCACATCAGCTGCCACGTCATTTTTTTTTTTATAAATATAATTTGTCCTACAATTTTAAAATGGTTTTTACAATTTTCAGCCCTATAAATGCAGCCCACTACTTATTTATTTACTTCCACTATCACCTTATAATAAATCTGTATAATTAATCCAGCCCACCTCTTATTTATTTAGTTCCACTATCAAGCCTAACCCAAAGCCTTTTCAGTTCAGCTTTAGGGTTTTGTATAAGCCTTTTCAGCTTAAAGGAAAAAAAAAAAAAAAAAAAAACTGTTGAATTTTTCTATCTTTCCAATTTTCCTATAATTTTTTTAACATTTATTTTTTAATATTTACCCTTCTCCAACCTTTCTCTCTCCCTTACCATTTCATCTCCCCACTACTTCTTCAATCTTTCTCCCTCCCTTACCTTTTCATCTCCCCACTACCCTCTACATTAATATCATTCTTCCTCTTTCCCCCCATCTTCCTTTATTTTTGTCTCTTCTTATTCACACCCTCTTACTATAAATTTGTCACTATTTCTTCTATTTTATGCATAGTTTTCCCTCACAAAAAATGGTTTTCTCTCTCTCTCTCTCTAAATTTTTTGGTGGAATTTTTTTTATTTTTCTTGCATCTCTACTTTAGGTTGATAATTTTTTATATTCTTTAAAACTCTATTTTGGGTTAATGCGATTTAGTTTTGTTTTTTAAATTGTTGTTGTTGTTGTTGTTGTTGTTGTTTTTTTATTTTTATTTTATTTTTATTTTTTTATTTTATTCTCTTTGATTGTTAAATGTTATCCTATTGCATTCTAAAGAATTAAATATAGCATATAAAAATATAATATTATTCTATTACATAGCATGATTTGGATAATTTGGTATTTATTATGTTGCATAGCATGATTTTTTATAGTGCTCAATTTAGATGTTAAACTATGACACTTTACTAATTTTTGTTTATTTTCTAATCCTTTGTGGTAGACAAAGTACTCTTAATAGTTATATTAGAAGTACTCTATAATGTCATTCATTTAAAGAAAAGCAAAGGTTAGCCAAACGAAAATAATCGGATAGGTGACAAATTTTAATTTTTGCAATTTTATTTTTATTATTATTATTTTATAACAATGCCTGTATAGAAATTTAATTTTTAGATTTTGCTAATAATTGTTTATTTGATAATATGTTTTGGGTGGCCGAAATTATAATTTCTACAAAGAAAATAACCTTAATAGATTATCAAAAACAAAATTTTATCCTAATATTGGTTCAATTAATCATTGTTAAGTTTTATTAATTTTTTTTAGTTTACGTTTTTTTGGTGTTTTGGGTTGTTCCTATATTACATTTATGATTGTTCCTATAATAAATGAAATTATAATTAGGAAATGCATTACTCATTATTAGATTAGTTTAAATTGGAAAAAAAAAAAAAAAAAAACTACCATAAAAATAATTATCACGCGCAACACGTGGGTTCGCAGCTAGTTTCATATAAAAAACATGCAAATCCCAAGCTCAATAAAAGCAGGTCAAACTCGAACATAGTACAACTTCGCTTATGAACCCGCTCTTTTAGAAGGACATAAATAGTCACAAGCAAACCCCAAATTAGAAAGTGACACTGAAAGCCCAAGAAAACCCAATAGCTCAAGCAATCACAAGGTCCACTTAAACCTGCTAAGGAATGGCTAATTCAATCTTACTCTTTCCTGATCAGGTTAGAATCATGCAAAGATGTAAAATTGTGGGAGCTCTCAAACTACCTTCCCGTATACCCCCCAAAAAAAAAAAACTATCCTCTGATTCTTAAAACTTCTGTGCTTAAATTTAAACACTAACAAGTACTTCATAATAAATTCTAATATCTTAAGCAGACCATTGTGACTTTCACAAAACATACCGATTGATGATAGATTGATGCCAATTCTATCCACATTAAAGGCATTATACACTGGTTCTCCTTGCTCAATGTCTTCTCTTTTATTCCCTAATTTTGTTTTTGCTTTTTTTGTTTTTCAATCCTAGAGCACATTATACCAAAATGCCTTATCCTTCTCTGTGCACTATTTCCATTCAGAATAGTGCCTTTTCCATGCAAAGGGGTTTCACTTCTTTTATTTTGAAGGAAGAAGGAACTACCACATGGAAATCTTATTGAAAGAAAATGATAAATGAACGAGTATCTGTCAAATTGAGCAGGTTTCCATGAAAGAAATATTTAGATTATGATCTAATATTTCCACATTACCTCTAAATTCTAGCAGCACCTAACAAGTACTTCATAATAAATTCTAATATCTTAAGCAGACCATTGTGACTTTCACAAAACATACCAATTGATGATAGTTATCAAGGTAATCATTATGCAGTTACATGTAATTTGCCCCTAACTGAAGCAAGAATTCTTACCAGAACATGCTTTTATGATTAATTTTAATTATTAGGTATTTGTGTATAACCCATAAATAAAACCAGAATTCTTGTCAAAGAATGCTTTTAAGGAAGATAAATTGTTTTGATTTTTTTACATCTCTTCCATTGTGTGGGTTCACTCTTTCCCTTTTCTCTTGCATCTACATCCCTTTTTTCCCGACTTTTAATGATTTCAAAAGCAATAGTAAATTCATACGCTACACAATAACACTTACTAAAAAGTAAAAAGTAAAAGTACTCCTCACCTTGAGAGTGGCAAGAAATTCAAAACTATCATAACATCGGACATACAAAAAACGTCTCATGCACAAAGTATATAATTCCTCATCATAAGCAATACTTGATCTCTCTTTCGTATTGTTGTTTTGCTCCCTATCTATTTCACTGACTGATCCTGGGAAAATTATAACAAACTATGGTAAATTTAAATTATAAAAAACTACGTAATTAGCACAAATTAAGATAGAGAAAAAGAGTCATCAGCTTAAATATCATCAATTTATATATCCTAAACGTTTTTAGACCCCTTAAAACACAATTGGATTAACCTAGTTAATTAGCCAAGTTGTTACTTAGTCCAAATTCCAAGTCTAGGTTATCACAATCAAACAATCATATCATGCAAGGCAGCAGAAATATAAATAAGACAATGATATGATCACCCAGGAAACTAAACCGGTAAAAACTTGGGGATGATTTAACCTAGCTATCCTCAAGGTAAACCTGAATCCACTATCTTGAAAGAATCGAAATTCATACAATAAGACTTACAAGCCCCCATGCTCGACTTCTTATTGCTACCCACCAGTAGAACTTACTGACACGACCACATGCAAGCTCCGAGACCACGGACTCCTTCTTTCTTGGATTCACCACCAAATACAAGCACCCACACTTGTTTTTCTTTAGGCTTCAATGGCAGCAACTGAGTTGATCATCAAGGTATAGATAACATCTCCTCCTTGAAAACCCTAAGCTTTGTGTAAAGGAAAACTCCTCTAGATCTCACAAGAGATTTACACAAAACAGAAAATATGAGCAACAATACAACTCTCAAGGAACCAAGACTTTAGAGAGGTTTGGGTACAAAACCTTAAAACCAAAATAGGCACAAGAGGCACTCTAATCTCTCTCTCTTCAGTCTCAAAAATGTGGCTTAGGGTTTCCTTTATATAGTGGGAGAAGTAGATCTGAAACCCTAATCCTTAATGGGCTTAAGCTGCTGTTTGGGCCGACTTAAAATTCTGTAGATACGATTTTCGATTGATCGAGCCTGTTTTTCGATCAATCGAATCAGGTAGAATATGAAGTCTTCTTCCTGCAGCTTGTATGTTCTTGAATCTTGACTTGAATCACCTTGAGCTTTGTCTAATAAAACCTATAGACTCTAAGATCTATATCTAGACAAGTTTGTGTTCACAATTTGCCAATTGTTCTAAACATTTAGAACCTAACAAACTCCCCCTTTGGCAATTCGTGACAAAACTTTCATACAAAATGAAATGCTCAAATACAAGAACAACCCAATACAATAAAATGCCCATTACAACAAATTCAACCTAACTACTATCCATCAGTTGCAAGTGTAGACAGTAGCTCAATTGAATCAACCTGTATATTTCCTGAAACACTAAACAAAACGCATAAACGCATGTGTGACAGAAAAACAGTAAATCAACAAATATGCAAACTAACTCTCCCCCTAAGTTAGATACATCAAAAACAATGTTAACTCTCCCTAAACAAAACATTCTTGTATTTTCCACACATATTCCCACAATTCATCTAGATCTCCCCCTTTTTGTCACGTATTGACAAAGACAACTCAATAAAGAGTAAACATACGCAATAAAGGATAAGAGAAAATCAAGGGAACACAAAACAATTCAACTCTATAGAAAATAGAGACAACTCCCCCTATGAAGAGCAACAACTCCCCTTAAGAACCACAAAGGTTAAAAAAAATTTCGCCCCCTATAAAAATAGGAAAAACAAAACAAGTTTTGGGTAAAAATAAAGGGGGTGGTGATAAATAAAAAGACACAAACCAAGTTTTAAAAAAAAAACTAAGTTGAGGATAAACATGAAGAAAAAATATTCTCTCTTTCAATAAAATGCAAACATGGCACTATGTGACCCATAAACAGTTGCATGAGTAGAGAAAATATTTGCACATTGATTATCTATCATATCTCTTAAGAAAAATATTTTCTACAATTCACACATAAAAAAGACATATACTAGAAAGTACATAGCTCAAAAATTAATCAATCAATTTTTTTGATCAAGTTGAGTACCCAATGTAGCAAAGTGTATGCATGTTATGTGTGAAAACAATGAGAGATATGACTGCAAAACTGCAAGATGGATACAAAAACAATGCAATGCATGTGAATCCTAAACACAAATGATGCATGAAAAAAAAATAGATTGGTCAAATACTTAAAAACTGAAAATTTTTCAGTTTCGATCGATCGAACATCAATCGAACATCAATCGAGTCAGACAGACTCAAACCAAAAATTTTAATTGCAATTTCGATTGATCGAAAAACAGGTTCGATCGATCAAAAGTCTGGAAAAATCAGATTTTTGAAAAACAGAGCATTTTAATGCAGAAACTCCTCAAAGCACATTGTTTTATAAAAAAATGCATGAGTATGAGACGAAAAGTTTTTCAAAAACACTTGAATTCAACCCAGATCTTCCAAAATCAAGATTTTCAATCAATTTGTCCTCAAAGCGCAAACATTAAACACATTTTGCATTAAAATCAAGGAACTTTTAATCTTGGATGGCCACAACAAAATCACACACAATATAATGTACCAAGTTTAGCAAAGAGTAACTTGTGTAGTGTGTGTAACTAGCAAAAACTTGAGATACATGTGAGGTGATATGTGTATAGAAATCAAACACAAAGTCTACAAAATTCATCACATAGAATTTGAAAGAGACTATTACCTAAAGAGTTACATCATATAACTCCCACATCTCCTAGAACATAAGCTTGCAATCATGTAAGTTTCTTGATTTTGCCTCATATTGTACACACAAATTTTAATTGTTCAGAAACTTATTAAAAAGCCGGGATAATGTACACACCAATTTTAATTGATTGAATTAATTATAGCTCAATAATGTACACACCAATTTTAAGCATTTATACCGAGGCTACACCTTATGTTCTTTTCGTGCATGTGCTACACTTTCTCGAGCACAAAATCTTACGATATGCACTAAGGTGTTCATGATTGGCTAGTGAACAGTGGTGAGATGGTTATTTATGCCTTTCTCTAAAGGTTCAAGTCCGACAATCAAAGACATGTGACTTCAAGATCAAAACAAAGTGATCAAAAACTATAAACATCTCCCACACAACATGCACTATAAAGCTCAAACTAGTAAAGTGCAATAAAAGACGCTCATCCAAGTTAAACAAGGTACATAAACTTGTTATGTAAAGATAATATGGCCAATCCTTGATTATAAATCCAAGATGTGAAATACAAAACACAAAAATCTTTTTGGTTTTAAAAAAAATTTATGACCAAAAACAAAAAGCACACATTATGCTAAAAGAACAATGCAAATGCAATGCATGACAGTGCTTAACTAAGCTATAAAGGGTACACAAACAAGAAATATCAATTTCTTAATTAACCCTTGAGTACATGTACAAACTAGTACATACTCACACAAAATCAGAAAAAGCTTAGCACTTATATAACACATACTATTCAAGTTTCTCCACAATGTCAAGCATGTTCTAAATCAAGAGAGAGATATCATAATTCATGTAATCCTCAAGAAAAATAAAACAAGACTCAAAATAAAATATTTTTGTCTTTTTGAAATTTTTCAATGTTTTTGGATTTTTTTTTTTTTTTATAAAAAAAAACTAAAAAACAAAACAACCAAAAACAAAAACAAAACATATCCACAAACAATTGAAAGAATTAAATCAGGGACAAGTCAGCATCACTCACTTTAGAGAATCTTTTCTCACCCATTTAGCACGAGTCTTCGGCTTTTTAGGTGAAAATCCATGTGAAGCAGAGTGTATTTGAGGGATTACACGACTCTTCTGAGAAAGACTGAAATCCTGCAAATTCATTTCACAAGCCAACAAGCTTAAATTTTTTAAAATAATATGAAACAATTTATATAGACTTATGGCAGGAGAAATATCATCCAAATCCTAGACTGAAACACAGAATGCTTAAATTTCAGTTTATGACAATTAGGACGAATGTGACCACGGACACCACAAAAGTGGCAAACAGGAACAAATTTAGGAACATCAGTATTCCTAACAACAAATCTAGTCTCAGATTTTGGGTTTTGCCTCAACAAAGAACAATTTGGTCTAATATGACCAACAACACCACAAAGGTGACAGGTAGGCACAAAAACAGATTTATTATGCTCTCTAACAGTAGGTTTAGACATAGGTTTAGAAACTTCAGCGTCTACATCAAAACCTTTACCTTTGTCTAACCTAGCAAAATAAGCCTTTTCTTTATTATTCCTCTTGAAATGAGGGATATAAATTTTCTCAGTTTTAGGCTTAAGAGAAACAAAAACACTTCTGTTATCAACAGCAGGCTTGGTACTAGTCAAATTTTCAATTTTAGCTTTAGATTCAACTAACTCTTGTTATGGTAAAAGTTATGGCCTTAGAAGAGCCATTATGTTATGGTGGGAGCCACATATGCCGCTTTGTGGGAAACAAATTCCTCTACCAGAAGAATGAGATGGTATGGACCCTGCTAGCTTTTGTTTGATTCCTGTTAATGAAGTAAATATTGAAGGGCAAAAAACATTAAAAGAATCAAAGTATGACCAAAACCACCATTTTGAGTCCTTCAAGGCTATCGCACTATCATATATAAGAATCCTTAGAGTTTATAAAACAACTTCATCAAGAAATACAATAAATAGATTATATCTGAATTGCATCTTCTCAAGTGGTCATCTACCGCATCATATTATTTATGATACTAACACATGTCTTTCTCTTTATTATTGATTTTTCTCTATTTCTCAGAGTCCATCCCAATAAGAGCTTATGCCCATATATATATATATATATATATATATATATATATATATATATTGAGGAGGAGATAAAGACCGAAGCAACTAATAGAAGACAAGGCCATAAATTATATGGCTTAGTTTCAACTCCTAATAAATAGGTCTTGCTTACACTAAGGAGTTAGTGTAGGCTATTGTCAGCTGCTCATGTGAATGAACAAAGTAGAGGGAGATGAAAATTGACCTTTTAACAGCCAATTATGTTAAAATTGGACTTTCCAATATGTTCTAGGAACAAATACCTTGAGGTTTGAGATTGAAGAGTTTGTAGAAACTAAAAGAAACCTAAAAAGTTTTTGTTGTGGTATTGTATGTATATAATAGTAGGTTAGTTTGCAACTTGCACCCAACACCCTAATTAAACTTATTTGGACTTACCAATATGTTCTTGGAAAACAAATGGAATAACAAAAGAATTAGAAATTGAATAATAAGAGGTGAATTTGATGCAAAGACATTATGGTCAAAATGATAAACTATGAGAGAGAGAGAGAGAGAGAGATCAATGCTTTTGTGGCACTGATATGTCTTCAACAAAGAAAACCTTTCATTACTATCAGGGCTCTCTCAGACTTAGCTGGTGGAGACTCCGGTGACTCAAATGAGGCTGACACTCATTATTATGGTCACAATGATAAACTATGAAGGACAAAATTATTTTGTTTAAATTTTTTAAAAGGGTTGGGTTGTTCGTTTTTGGTAAAATTGGTTAATTGAATTTAATTGTTTTTAACGTTACTATTAGTAATTTTTGTTGTTGGCTAATTTTTTGGGATGTTTATTTTGTTTTAGATTTTAGATCTAAATTTTTTTAATAGCTTTTAAAAGGAGGAAAATGCTACAGTTTCAATTTATTTATTTATTTACAAATTGCTATTGTAATGAGCCGTTATTATTAAGTAAAAAAGTGACGTTAGTGGTAGGCCCAAATGTAAAAATACGATCAGATGTGATATTGGTACTATCCAATGTGATGATGGAACTGTCAAATGTGAGAAAAAAAAAAAAAAAAGGGTACCACCGATATAACAAAATTACAGTCGAAAGTGATGTTGGTATTGGCCAATGTGATAATGAAACTATCAAACGTGAGAAAAAAAAAAGGGTGCTACTGAATGTGACAAAAGTATAGTAAGATGTGATATTAGTACTGCCTAATGTGACAATTGAATAATCAAATGTGAGAAAAAAAATAAAAGAACCACTAAATGTGATAAAAGTAAAGTCACATGTGATGTTGGTACTGTACAATGTGTGGATGGAACTGTCAAATGCGAGAAAAAAAACAAGGGAACTACCAAATGTGATAAAAGTACTGTCAAATGTGATAGGGCAAAATGAATTGACCCCTTGCAATTAATTAATTAATTACCTAAGTTAATTAATTAAATCAAATTCAATGCAATAGCGTGGTAGCACAAACAAATCACCAAATAACTAAATGCAGTGGAAATTAAATTTGACACGGGTGATTTGTTTACAAATGGGAAAAACCACCGAGACAAAACCCTATCGGGTGATTTTAAAGTCACCACTCCCAAGAATCCACTATTATCAATCACAAGTGGTTAAAAGTATAAGGAGTCTTACCAAACCCTTTGGCCTATTTCGAAATACCAACTTACAGGTGAACTCTTACCCCAATAGCCAATTGGATTTGTATTGTAACGACAATCTTTCCATTCAATGCACGAATTCCAGTACGTGACTAACCAATGATACACAGATCCCAGTACGTGACTAACTCCATAGCAACCCTTTGATTGATGTAGTTAATTTGCAATAACTTCACATAGAAACACCAATAAGATCTTCAATGATGGTGTGAGAGACTTTGCTTGGTTACAGAACCCAAAGGCGTACAAGAAACGTAGCAAGAACTCTTTCTTTTGTAAGAGGAGGCTAGAGTTTCAAAAAGAAAACCTTATGAAGCTCTCTAAGGTTAGGTTTTTCTTTTTCCACCTCCTTTAAATAGGAGCTTAAAGGGCTCTCCTATTCCAAATAGGTTTACACAAACCTTAGGCTTTTCTAGTCCAATAAGGATTATACAAACCCATAAACAAATAGCCTTTTAGAATAAAAACGTTGCTGGCTATAATCTGAATCCCGTAAGCTCGATAGATTGAGACATGTGTCGAGCTTTAATGAATCTCGACAGATCGAGTTTCTGTTGAGGAGGTATCGAGACCTGCAGATTGCACTTTTCTTGAGCAGTTCTTGAGTAATCTTCATATCTTCAATGTAACCACTTGTAATGATCTTCTTGAACCTGCTTAGATTTACCCAAATACAAGTAAAGTGCATTTTGTCAAAGGATATGCCAATTACATAAAAATCTGTTCCTTACAAAATGTGATGTTGGTACTGTCGAATATGACAATGGAACCATCAAATGTGAGAAAAAAAAAATTAAGGGAACCACCAAATGTGACAAAAGAACAGTCACATGCGATATTGGAACTGCACAATGTGAAGATGGAACTGTCAAATGTGAGAAAAAAATAAAAGAATCATCAAATGTGACAAAAATACAATCACATGTGATGTTGGTACTGCACAATGTGAGGATGAAACCATCAAATTTGAAAAAAAAAATAAAGGAACCACCAAATGTGACAAAGTACTGTAAAATGTGATGTTAGAACTGCACAATGTGAGGATGGAACTGTCAAATTAAAAAAAAAAAAAAAACCATCAAATGTGACAAAAGTACTATCAAATGTGATGTTGGAATTACACAATGTGAGGATGAAATCGTCAAATGTGAGAAAAAAAATAAGGGAACCACCAAATGTGACAAAAGAATTGTCACATGTAGTATTGGAACTGCACAATGTGAGGATGAAACGGTCAAATGTGAGAAAAAATAAGGGAACAACCAAATGTGACAAAAGAACTGTCACATATAATGTTGGAACTATACAATGTGAGGATGAAATTGTCAAATGTGATGTTTTGGTAACCTGATATAGTAGGTTGTCTACTAGTGGGTACCATACCCCTCAAAAAAGTGGGGTACGGTAGAATTACCCTACAAAACTACTATAGTTCATCATACTCTTGAAGTCCATAGTCAACATTATTTATGGTAATATCTCATAGAATATCCAAAAAAATTCCTAAGTACAATTGAGGGTTTTTTTTTTTTTTTTTTTAGGAAGCAATTGAGGGTTGGTTGTCTACAAAAATAATTTAAAAAATCAAATATGGCAAATTCTAGGAATTTTAGGCGAACCTCCCTATCTATATATTACTAAAAGTTGAAGCGTAGCGTTAAATGTTGCTGCGCTCAAGTTGTGCCACATCAACGCCCATGTCATTTCCACATTTTTTTTCCTACAAATTTAAAATAGTTTTTTTTTTTTTTTAATTTCATAATCATAATAAATCTATAAATTTCAAAATAATAATAAATCTATATAATAAATCCTAGCCCTATCTCCACCATAAAGCCCACTTCTTATCTATTTAATTCCATCATAAAGCCCAAACCTAAAGCCTTTTCAACTTAAAGGAAAAACAAGAAAATTGAAACCGTGAAAGAGGATACACAACGTAGGGAACAGTTTGAACTTCTGCTATACGGTTTCACATTGTTTCACTTTTGCTATACAGTTTCACATCGTTTCAATCTAAGGAAAACTAGATAGTCTGAAACCGTGAAGGGAAGGAATCTGATACCATTTGAAACTGTGAAAATCTCCCCACCTTCCTGCTCTACGGTTTCACAGTAATGGCCGCTTATCTGTCTTCCCTCCTTTCTGTTTTCCTCTCCATACAGTATATAAATACTTACAGAACCTGGATGATTCGGTTGAGATATCTCTAAATCCCAATTCTTTTTGTGCTCCATTCTTTTGGTTGATGTTTTTTGTTTCCCTTTTTTCATTTTGTTATTGCCTCTTTCATTTTGTTACTGCCTCTTTTGTGTTGTGGTGTGGATGATTGTTATGCTAAAATTTTGATTGCTGGGGCTTTTAATTGGAGCTCTGAGTTGTACATTTTGTTACTGCCTCTTTTATGCTGTGGTGTGGATGATTGTTTTGATTGCTGTGGTTCTTAATTGGAGCTCTATTTTGACGGTTTGAAGGACAACCATACGGTTTGAACTTTTGCAATACGGTTTCACATCGTTTCACTTCTGCTATACCCAGAAAGTCTAAAACCATGAAGGGAAGGAATCTTACCATTTGAAACCGTGAAAATCTCCCCACCTTCGCTACAGAAATACTGCCAATAGATTATCTTTTGATTTATATGAATTGGTAGTAATGAATGTCCAATAGATTATCTTTTGATTTATATGAATTGTGTAGGCTATTCGGATTGTCTTATTTCTAATAGATTCAATACTAAAATTTCCCAACACAGTGTTTATACCTGTCATCTTTCAAAGAATGTAACCATTAGTTTCTTTCTATTATGGCTCTTTTGTAATTTGAATAAATTCCTATGTCGCTTTAGTTGTTATTTGTTTGGGCAAAATAATGACTGTTTTCTGCAGATTAAAACAACTGTGTAATTTAAATAAGTTCTTGCCTAATTTTGTTTGTATACCATGTTTCCGTATATTATATTTTTTCCCTGATTTAGTGATGAAATATTAATTTTCAATGACTTTGCATTCATTTGAGATTGCTTTTATTTGTTTATTTATTTAAAAAAGCTATATAAGAGTAAAGTTGTTCATCCCATATAGAAATAATTTGAGAAGTATTCATATATAAGTTGGATTTTAATCTTATCCAAACCCAAATTTAAAATTAAAGTGATTGAACAATTATTATTTGTAGTAATCGCTAATCTATGCAATGCGTTGAACAGATTTGCAGAAATGTGTAACATATAAACACTCAATCATTGATGACTCAATTTCTACATTGTTAAAGTGAAAACTAAAATATTAAAAAGATTCCATATATACCATGTAAAGATCATTAGCACCTATTATCACAAAAACATGTCATGACCCAACTTGAATTCTGAATTTTGCAACCATGACTGACATGTTAATAACTTAATACCAAGCCTGGGTCAACTTTCATCCAAAACATTGTATCTTGCCACAAGCTGTGATGTAGAAGGTACATCATCCCCTTCCATAGTAATGATTTGGTAGCAAAACCGCCAATAGATTATCCGTAATGAATTGCTTCTCAGTTTTGAATTATATGAATTGTGTAGGTTGTTCGGTTTTACTACCAAAATATAATGTAAGAGACATTGTCTTACTTCTAATAGATTCAATACTGACAGAACCTGAAGAAAAATTCTTAACATAGCGTTTATACTTGTCAACTTTCATCTGAAACATTGTGGGTCAACTTTCATGCCACAAGCTGTGATGCAAGAGGCACATCGTCACCTTCCATAGTATCCCACAAGCTGGATTGTTTCTTCAGTTTATGTAACCAAAAGAATTAAACAAAAGAAATACGATATTGTTCAGTGATTTGCTTTGCTGGAAAATAAAAATGAATTGCCTAGCTGTGGTGTGGATGATTGTTTTGATTGCTGGGGTTTTTAATGAATTGCTTTGTCTTTTGGTTCAATACTGACAAAAACTGAAGAAAATTACAATGTCATATAAATCAATAGATTCATGTGACATTGTGACAATCATGTAGCTATATTGAATCTATATATTAAATCTGTCACATTTTATGTATTAAATAGAGATTGTAAATATTTAAGCATGTATGTTGATGAAAAATGTACTGATTGCCAAACAACTCTTTGCTTGAAATGCTCAAGTTTCTTTTTTTCCTATTGGATATTTTTTTTATTGTCTGCATTGAACAGCTTGCTAAATACAAGTTTTGTTACAAAGCAAAGTTTAATACATCAAGTTTTTGATCATATTTGCATTTTGGGGAATTGCGTGAGTGTGGTTTCTATGATAGGTTGCTTTCCCTATATCAATATATTGTCTTTGAAGGAAATCCAGTACTTACCTTAAACTTGACTTTAACTGAGTCCACTTCAGAGATGTATTCACGAATATAGTTTGTTTAAACGGCCATAAATATCTGGAGTCAAATCTTTTGCATCATTTTCCATATATGTGAAACTCAACAAACTTGACGGAAATTTTAGAGGCGCAAATCTGGAAGAATTTCTTCTGCAGGTTTGTACCCGCCTCTCCTAATATTAAGTAATATTTTGGTCATTAATGTTAACTTGGAAAAATTAAAGATTATAATGTCTTATTTTTGGCAGTTGTTAACTTACAATTAATTTGGAAGACCAAGATGGAGTAAGAAGATTAGTTTGATATGCTTACACATTCTCTCTACACTTATCTCTCTGACGCTTTCATTCTTTTGGGTCAAGACAGTAGAGGAAATGAGTAACCAAATTTTGACAGAGAAAAACTTGATGGAGCTTTCAAAGGTACAGATTTGGAAGCTGTAGAAATGTCTTGATAAATGCATGCATTACTTTTTTGAAGAGTGAGATATTTTTCTGATAGATTGAGAAATGAAACTAATGGGATAAAGATTGTAACAATTCTACCAGTTCGTTGTTTTGTTGATTCTAATGTACTCTGGATTTCCCCTTTTGGTTCCAACATTAGTATTTGTCAGATGCTGAAACATAAAAAAAAATCAATAAATAAAATTTACACATTTTCCTTTGCTGGAACACAAATACTTTCTGCGTGTTTTAATGCTATGCTTCTTGAATAGAGAAAAACTTGACAGATGAGTAACAAAATTTGATAGAGAAAAACTTGGATGAGCTTTCAGAGGCGCGGATTTGGAAGCTGTTGAAATGTCTTGATAAGAGCATCCCTTAGCTATTTTAAAAGTTATATATTTTGCCGATAGATTGAGAAATGAAACTACAATCAAGAAAATGAATCAACTTGCTATTCGGTTGCTCCACAACTGTTTTTTTACCATTAATGCAAGTAACGGACACATGTTAATTTATTTGCTACCCTCATCATTTTTTTATCATAAATTTATTTTGCTTTGCTATTGCATGGACCCCTAACAAATATGACTTTGATTTTGTTTAATGACCCATGTGTAAGTGAGGTAATAAAGTAATTTAATAATGTTGTGAAATTATTGAGAATTTTTGTGTTCCTAGGAGGGCTCTTTATTATTAGACAAAACATTAGGCACTTATATAAAAATAAATATTGCTACGGTCTCTAAAATAAATTAGAAGGGGAAGGAAGGATCTCTTATGCCACATACCAAGACCATCAGTTATGTAGTAAACCAATGAGTGAAATGGCACCTTCTTTGGTTGTAAGAATAACGTGTCATCTATCTGAATTTTTTTCTTTTTTTTTTGAAAAAGTTCATCTACTTAATTTAGATATTTATAACTAGACAATTAAATAATAATTCATGCAAAATCCAAAAATGCAAAAATTGTCTATACATATTCATCATGGATCACAAAAATGAGCATACAACATGAATTACCTATAGAATTATTGCTCGAAATATTTTCCAATTTTGGAAGACAATTGCCAAAAATTTTAGGCAACATCAAAACGAGGTACATATTTAAATTCACAACTAATGTTTGTTACTTTCACATGAACTCTCCACTTTTTCTCTACTAATCACAATCTACCACGTTCAAAATTGTGGCACAAAATATTGTAGTCCTATATTTTCTCTTTTGATTAACTTTATACAATGATGTCGTGCACAATTCTAGAGACATTATTATATTTTTGGAAAAAAAAATGACTTCATGGATCCAATATTGCAATTGTGATGATAACAATGTTCATGTATCATCCTTATTATATGATTGTTTATGTTTTTAAAAAACAGTTGCAAGCGATTCAATCGGTTAATAAAAAAAAAAGTTCTTCACCACATCAATTTGACTGGACTGCTCCAAAATTCTTTATTCCTTTGAAAGGAAGAAGAAAAACTCATTCATCAATGCTTTAGGGCTGGAAACAAACAAGCACTATTTTGGGTTGGAGTTCACAAATATTTTGTACAAGATCAAACCAAAGCGGAAAAAGAAATCCTTCTTTAAGCCAACATTGAAGGAGACAAAAATGCAAATATGGACTGGCAATTATGTGAATCAAAAGATGAGGGAATACAACTACTATTATCAATTCTAAACCAACCAGATGGAAAACTATTGCTGCTAAACTATCGACAAATCCTTTGACATACAAATTTTGGAACAAACACATTTTGCATCCCAAATAACCAAGCATGCAAGAAAAATGGAGTGAGTCATTGGGATCGTGAATGCCCTTACCCTTATGGAAACGAAGAATTACATGTAACAATCAAAATGTGCTCAATTGACTTGGGGATATACAAATTAGCCAACTGAGTATGGTAGAAATTATGTTTCAAAAAAAAATCTACAATAAAATTTCCTCATTCTATTCCAAATACTAATCTCTAATAATACAAAATTAATTCCATGACCAAAACCTCCAATCAACATGAATCCTGCAATATATTGGTCACATATATATAATGTAGCTTTAGTAGTAATACATAGAAAAATGTTAATAATAATATAACTATCATAAAAAAATTTATCACGCGCAACGCGCGGGTTCGTGACTAGTATAATTAAAATTCAAATTTTGAAACTCGTGCTCGCTGTGGTCAATCATGCTCAATCTAGATTTTAAATACAACACTTTGAATTTTTTCATTAAGCTCCTCAAATTCATTGAGTTGTTACTTGTTTCAGTTCCTATTCAAATGAAATGAATACATGGGAATGTTTGCAATTACATTTCAAACTTCTGATATTGAATTTGCCAAAACAATATTAACCCCCAACAAAGCATCACCCCATGACTCCTAAAGTTTACACTAATACAAGAAAAATGTGTTGGTTTTTCATTATGTAATAATTTTCCATTATCCCAAGAAAGTTCTTTTAAGCATTCTATATATCCATATAATTTTCAGGCATTTTTTTAGTATTTTTTTGCGAATTATATTGCTAATTGAGTAATGCTACAACTATAAACTATTTTACAACATTTTTACAAATTGTTAATGTAGCCAATTTTTAATTGGTTTTCATTTAGGCCCATTATTAACATCATTTTTTCATTTACTAATAATTACTCATCACATTAACAGTTTGTAAATTTTTTGTAAAAATATTTGTATTTCTGGCATTACTCTCGCTAATTATGTAACTTTGTTGGGCAAATTATTTAATTATGTAACCTTATTTGGAACTCAACTTTGTAAAATCAAGTTTCAGCTTTCAGGCATAACTTGTCTTTACAAAATTCAAGTTCCCAACATCCAACTTCCAACTTCCAAGCAAATGCACACTGATGGGCGGGGCTAACGTGGTATTTTCAAATAATTTATCGCACGTGGCATTGGAATAACTCAGTCGTACGGCTTGATGGTTAAATTTTTTTTTTTTTTGGAAAGAAATCCACACCCAAATTAGACCAAAACCCAATCTGTACCTATTATGAAAATTTCAGGAACACCCACACCCACACCCAAATATCTCACTTACACTGATCTCCATTAACCCACTAAAACAAGGTGGTTCGCTGCTCAAAGCGATTGGGTTTTTCGAACTGGGTTCGCTAAAATGTTAGTTCGTGAGGTGAAGCTGGGTTCGCTGAATTGAGGTTGGGTTTGCGAGGATTGAATATTCCTGATTTCCTATTCTCAAATAAATTGAGTATATGTTGCCAATGACCAATTGGCCTGATGAAGCAAAGAGCATGTTGCAAAGAGCACCTCCTTAGGTACTGATTTAATAAAAATCAGATGAGTATGTTGCAAAGAGCATTCACGTGGACAAAAATTTTAGTTTGATTATTTGATAACAATACTCAAGTTTTTCCTTTTGTTAAATCATAGCTAAAAAGTTTTTGGGCCTATTTGGTAGGCAAGTTTAAACTCACATTTTAAACAATATTATACACATTTCTACACATTTTTTCACTCACACTTATTTCAAAAAACTACAAACAATATTATTCAAACTACTCTTCCAAACACCCCCAAATTTTTTATTTTTATTTAGTTAATTACTCTATTTTCACAAATTCATATATTCTTCAAAAAAATCATTAGGCTTTGACGCTCACCAATTTTCACATATATTAATCTTCTTATTATTTATTGTGAATGGTGATGACCCGTTTTAAATAAGCGCTGGCATTTGCGTGTAGTGGAATGAATATGTGAATGCTTAGCAAGATATTAAAAGATTCGATCCGCTGAACGTGCCACGCTCAACTCTCAATAGTCAAAAGTCATTACATATGTGGCCGCCATTATTTGTGTGCAAGTTTAATACCTTGATGTTTGGGTTCTCTGCTTCTACATATATATCATTAACATCAAACTTCTTCTATTATTATTTCTGACTTATCAGAGTACCAAAGGAAAGATGACAGAGAATAGAGATTGCTCTCGTTAATGTTGTTGCTGGGGAAATACTAAACAAAGTGATTTCACTTTGTACTGAGCAGATCAGCCTTGCTTGGGGTTTTGAAGATGAGCTGACACAACTTTGTGACTCGTTAACCATGAGTCAAGCTGTGTTGGCTAATGCAGAGAGAAGGCAAGTGAAAGAAGAGTCCGTGAGGCTTTGGTTGCAGAAGCTTAAAGATGTTGCGTATGATGCTGATGATGTGTTGGATGAGCTTGCTTACTAGATTCTCAGGCAAAAGGTAGAGATCCGAAACCATATGAAGAGAAAGGTATGGTTCTTTTTTACACTTTCAAACCACATTGTTTTCCGTTTCATGATGGCCAACAAAGTTAAGACTATTCATGAATCACTAAAAAGGATTCATGATGAAGCAAATCAATATGGACTTACTAGAGCAAGACCTCTAAATGCAAGTCCTGAAATGATCCCAAACCAAGAGATAGACTCCTCTCTTGATCATTTAGAAGTTGTAGGAAGGGAAAATCATGTCTCAGAAATAGTAGAGTTGCTGCTTAATGCACCCGCAATCAACAACTTTCGGTCATTCCTATAGTAGGAATAGCTGGTTTGGGAAAAACAACTCTAGCAAAACTAGTGTACAATCACAAGTTAGTAAAAAAACATTTTGAGAAGACAATATGGGTATGTGTGTCCAATGATTTTGAAGATAAAAAGATTTTAAGAGACATTCTTGAATCCCTTACTTGTAACTTGAGTTCATTAGAAACTAAGAATACAATATGTGAGTGCCTTAAAAATGAGTTAGAAGGTAAAAAATATATTCTCGTACTTGATGGTGTATGGAATGAAGATCCTGTGAAATGGGGAGACTTTAAGGAGTTTTTTGTTAGAAATGAATTTGAATGTTGGAAATAGTATTATTGTAACAACCCGAAGTGAGAAGGTGGCGGAAATTATGGAGACACTTCCTTGACGTCACTTGGAAAAACTATCTGAAGATGATTGTTGGTCCATAATTATGAAAAAGCTCTCACTTAATGAAAAAATTCCACCAATTCCAGATTTGGAGGCTATTGGAAGGGAGGTCGCAAAAAAATGTGGTGGGGTTCCATTACTTGCAAGAATTTTAGGAGTGACGACAATGTATAGTAAAAAGGAGAAAAGTGAATGGTTGGCAATTCAAAACAGCCAGGTTTGGAATTCTCCACATGATAGCAATGGAATCTTATCGATACTAAAATTAAGCTTTGATCATCTTTATCCACCATCTCTAAAAAATTGTTTCACATATTGTGCAATATTTCCTAAAAATTATGACATGCGAAAGGAAGAACTAGTTCAGCATTGGATGGCTAAAGGGTTCCTTCAACCATCTCAGGGACATTTTTTGGTAATGGAGGATATTGGTAACAAGTATTTTGATATTTTGTTGGCAAATTCCTTCTTCCAAGATGTAAAAAGGGATGATTATGGTGATATTATAAGCTGTAAGATGCATGATCTTGTACATGATCTTGCCCTCTTAATTTCAAAATGGGAAACCCTGCATTTAGAGGGCATGGTAGGGGATGACATTGACATGTCTCATATTCGATGTTTATCTCTTATATCCAATGATCAAACGACACCAACAATCCCACTATCTAGAGATGGCATGGGTTTATTGCGCACAGTTTTTTCTATTCGTGGTAATCTTGGCGACAAGTGATTGGACTTAAAATGTGTACGTGGTCTATCTTTATCTGGGCAGCATATAGAAGAGTTGCCCAAGTCATTAGACATTTAAGGCTTTTTCATATCGAGTAGACCAACATCAAAGCATTACCTAATTCTGTTATCAAGCTCTATAACTTACAAACTCTAACAATCAAGTCTTGCGATCTTCTTAAAGAGCTTCCAAATGATCTACGAAATTTGACTAACTTGAGACATATTAACATTAACCATGAGCATATAAAACAATTGTTAATCAATATGGGGCAATTGACTTGCCTTCAAACATTGTCTTTCTTTGTCATTGGTCAAGATGCTGGTCATCGAATTGAAGAAGTGGGATGCTTAAACCAATTTAAAGGAGGATTAAGTATCTACAATCTAGAGCATGTGAGAGATAAAGAGGAAGCCAAAACTGCAAATTTGCTGGGAAAGACAAAAGTACACAAGTTGGGACTCCATTGGAATATTCTAAGAGAAAGCAACAATAACGATGTGGATATTCTGGAAGGCCTTCAGCCTCACCCACATTTGAAAAGCTTAGAGATAGAAAACTTTGGGGGTGAGAAGTTCCCTTCATGGATATTGGCACGTGATAACAGTAGTGGTGGTTTGTTACTTTTGGAACATCTATTGGAGATCCATTTAAAAAAAATGTAACAAGTGCAAAAAAATTCCTACACTTGGGCATTTACCTCGTCTCAAGGTTCTTCGAATAGAGGGAATGCATAATGTGACATGTATAGGAACAGAATTTTACAGCAGTTATGGTGGTGAGAGATCAAGTAATAATGGAGGTGGTAGTGGCAAAAATGTGGTGTTCCCATCCTTAAAAACACTTTTTTTTGGCGAAAATGCCTAATCTAGTGGAATGGAACAAAGCGATAGAGCCAACGACATCAGGAACTGTGTTTCCTTGCCTTGAAGAGTTGTCCATTAAATTCTGTGACCAATTGACAAGTGCTCCATATGTCAATTTCCATCTCTTAAGAAGTTAGAGTTTTTCAATATCAAAAGCACAGCATTCGAAAAAATTATCAGTAAGCTTACCACACTCACTTCCCTCGTAATTAGGTTTATTTCAAAACTTGCTTTTCTACCAGAACAGTTATTCCAGAATAATATAAGCCTTATGTCTATGGAGATATGGTTTTGTTCTGAATTGGTGTCCATCTCATCACATCAATATGTAACCCCTCTCCAATCATTCAGAATAAGTGGATGTAGGAGATTGAGTTATTTGTCGAATGCACTGCTCACCCTTCCTTCTCTTGAGATGTTTGAAGTAAGTAATTGTCCTAATTTGAGATCGTTTCCAAGTATACAAGGTGCTGGGTCTCTTCTCCGAAGTCTTGAGATATCATGTGCAGGGTTTTGAAACCCGGACCGAACCGTACGGTCCGACCGAAAAAATTGTGAACCTTTCAGTTTTGCGGTTTTTTTAGCTTCTAGAACCGCTCTATGGGAAAAAAGCAGGGACCCGTGCGAACTGTGGTCGGACCGTGCAGTTCTTAGAACCGTGACCGGTTTTTGAGGTTCGGACGGTTTCTTTTTGCTTCAGCTTTTCCGGTGAATTTTGGGTACACCAGTATGAAGTTATGATCAGATCTAGAAGAAATGAAAAAGAAATGAAAGAACACGAAGAAGAACAAAATTAGAAGGAGGTCTGATAATTTTTGGAGGTGCTTAAGCTTCACTGATTCACAATCTTCAAATCTGCTGCAGAGAGAGACCGAGAGCTTTTTTGTTTTTTTTTTGATAATCAAGAGAAGGAACTCTTTTTACAAACACAAACACAGACACAAACACAAAGAGACCACTGATGAAAGAGCAAATTGTTGATTGTGGAGAAGAAACCCAACAAACATATGTAGGCTACTCCAGGACGAAGACCAAAGTAGAGACAAAGAGCTCACAAAAGAACAAAAAGGAAAAAGATTGAATAATGAATGATGGCTTCACTGCTTCAGTGGCCAAAAGTAAAGAAAGAGAAGTGGTCAAGGTAGTAGGTGGGGTCGGTGGGAGAATTTATTGGAGTTCCATGTTTTGCTTTGCTAGTAGTTGAAGTGTTTAACTTTTTATGTTTTGTTTTTATTTTAAAGAAAATAGTTGATTCTTATATTCCTAGTGGCCACGTTGTAGACATGAAATGCAAACCAAATATCATCCTTTCGTCCCTTAAAAAAGAAAAAGAAAAAAGAAGAAGAAGAGATACTATGTCTACAATAGTTTTACAATATTTTCACAATAAATTATAGGTGGTTAGTTGTTATTGGTTCAAATTTGAACCTAACGCTTAAATTACTTTTTTGCTCCAATAATAACAACCTACCACTTAGGATTTGTTGTAAAAATGTTGTGAAAATGTTATGGACATATCATTTCTCTTAAAAAAAAATTAATGCATTCGTAATTTTATAAGTGCCATGTTGCGGACATGCAACACAATTACACAAAAACCATTTTATATATATATATATATATATTTTTTTTTTTTATTCTAATTATTATATTATTAGATATTATCACAAATTTAACTAATCAACGTAAAAAAATACTAGGATTTAATATTTCTTAAAGTTATGAATTATGATATAGAAAATACATTTGAAAGATAGATCTCTTTGTTTCTATAAAGGAATAATATATCTCTATATTTAATTGCACTATTTTAGTTAATTTTTTTTAATATTTGTACTAATTTAATATAATTATTTATATTTTAAATAATTATTAAAATATTGGTTGATCCTTATTGCCCTGCGAAATCTCTCCTTGGACTACTATTGTTGTACTGGTCCGACCTGAAATCCCTCCCCTTTTGAGGGATAATTTTCTCCTTCCCTTTCCCTTGCAGCTGGTCCTCTTCCACTCTTTTGTATTTGTCAATCTTGTCCATAAGCTGCCGTACATTGGTGACAGGCTTGCCAGTCAAGGATTTCCTCAAGCCGTGCTTAGTTGGGAGACCGCTTTTAAAAGTGCTGATGGCGACGTCATTAAAGTTGCCGTCCATCTCATTATACATTTCCCAATATCTGTCCGAGTATGCTTTTAAAGTTTCTCCCTCGCGCCTGGATAATGACAACAGTGAACTCAGAGGCCGAGGAACCCTGGTGTTCGTAATGAAGCGAGAGCCGAAGGCTTGGATAAGCTGCTTATAGGAATCTATGGAGTTCGTCTTCAAGCCGTTGAACCACCTCATCACTACAGGTCCAAGGTTGGACGGAAAGACCTTGCACATCAAAGCTTCGTTCTTGGAGTGGACGACCATTCTTTGATTAAACTGGCTCACATGCTCTACGGGGTCCGTCCGACCATTATAGAGGGTGAATGTAAGCTGATGGAACTACCGAGGTAGCCTAGCCCCTTCTATCTTGCGTGTGAAGGGTGACTTAGAGATTTGATCCAGGGCCTTACTCATGACATCATTGCCCAGGCCTCTACTAGATTGGCCCTTATGTTTTCGTCTTTGATGGTGCTCTTCTTCATAAAAGAAAGTCTCGCTTGGAGGAGTTCTTGATCTCTGCCTGTAATTTCTGTCCTCTTCATCATTAGAGGATATGTCAGAACTGGAAGGAGACCGCCTCCTTTGTGCATTGCGCAATTTCTTTTTCAATTCATTTATCTCCTGCTGCATGGTTTGGTTGCTGTTTTGTCTCTGGGATACGTGACTGCCCACTTGGGAGTGGCTTTTGCTCGTCTGGGTGGTATTCACGCTTCCCTCTCGATTCCTTTCATTTTCCTGGTTTTGTTCATGATTAGGGTCGGAAAAATTACCCTACTGCTGGGACCCTATGGGTTCTGTCCATTGGGGACCTGCTTGGCACGAGTTTTCCTAGTGTGAACCTGATCCTACCATGTCTAACTGTTGCACTCACTAACACACAAGTTCTTCCCACAGACGGCGCCAATTGTAAGGACTGTGTTTGAACATTATTCCTAGGAGATAAGTGAATTCAAGCCCAACAAGCCCAACACAATAAATTTGTAGAGAATGGGTAGAAGAACTGGGCTTTAATGAATGTAAAAACAGTTAGGGATGATTTAAAGAATGAATAAGTAAAGCGAATATGGGCTTGAGTAAGAAACTCAATCCTCGGCACTAGTCTGAGGAGCTTCAACTTATTATTTCTTGAGTGACAGTGAAGATGGTTACAAAGTTAGCTGAAATTGCTACAGTGTTTTCTCTCATAAAATCTCCGATCCATTTCTCAGAGCTCCTTCTTCCTTATATACTACTTTCCTCCTTCATCTCCACCATACACGTGCAGGTCAGATCCGTCGTTGTTGGTCTTTGTCACATCAACCTCCCCTTAAA
Organism: Notholithocarpus densiflorus; assembly: GCA_030021035.2. NCBI lineage: Eukaryota > Viridiplantae > Streptophyta > Magnoliopsida > Fagales > Fagaceae > Notholithocarpus > Notholithocarpus densiflorus. The sequence continues at coordinate 4,140 of JARYZH020001157.1, read as the reverse complement.
GCTCTTAGGTAGTAGCTGTGAGTTTGAAAAGTCACTGCTCAGACATCATTTCCACATTAATGCGGCCAGAGTGTTAGTTATGGAGCATTTAATGTGGAGGCAGCAGCTTTTCCTGGAATTGCTCTACCGCCATGCTCCGGTGTGCTCATTTGCTGTACTTATCTTTGAAGTGCTTTGGAAGACTGTCTTTGACGATAAATCACTGTTCTTCCACCTCGGCCTTGGCTAGCTGAGGATAGGGTTGTCCTCGGCACGGCTTCCTAGGTTGTCATGATCACCACTGCCTTCTTCATATGCGATTATGGGCCTTGGCATGGGCCTCAGGCCCAGTACAAAAGGTGGATGTAGATCATTGGGCTTTATGACCCCACATATATATAAATATATATATATATTAAATATATGGGTGGGTTGGGTTGGGTTTGGAATTTTATGACCCAAACCCAACCCAACCCGCTATTAAAAATTTTTTTGTAACTGAACCCAACCCACCAAGCCCTAAAAACTGACCCAACCCGGCGGGTTGGGTTGAGTCGGGTCGGTTTTGGCGAGTTGGCGGGTTGGCTACACACCCCTAATTGGATTTACTTAGCACATTTGTTAATTATTTTGAACATAACTTGTAATTGATGAAAAATATTTTGTCCCTAAACTTTTTATAGTTCTTAAAAGTTTTTTTTTTTTGAGAAAGTAGTTCTTAAAAGTTATACGTAATAGATTGACAACTAACCATATTTATTTATATTTTATAGACTAAAGTTTAAACTACATTTCTCAAAATTTGAGTCTTTTTGGATTTTACCCTAGAAGTTTATTTGATACATATTTTTCATTTAGTGACACATAAATTTGTCATGCATATTTTGTTCGTTTAATAAAATGATACCACATCATTTTCAGATTTTTTGTTTTGTTTTGTTTTGTTTTGGTTTGTTTTGGTTTAATTGTAATTTACTTTTGTTTTAAAAATTTTATAGTTATTTAAAAAAAAAAATTGCATGACAAGTTTATGTGGCACTTAACGAAAAATATGGACGGATGGACTGTATATCGAAATATAACTGTAAAATTAAAAAAATCACAAAATTTTAGGAGAGTAGTTTACATTTTAGCCTTATTTATAACTAAAAAAAACTGAGTTAACTAAACATATTTTTGGAGTTGACAGATAATTCAAAAAAAAAAAAAAACCAATTCTTTTTTTGAGATCAATTAAAAAAAAAGGTAACAAATGAAGTCATTCTAAAAAAAAAAAAAAAAAAAAAAAAGCTAACAAATGAAGTGGTGGTTCACTTGCACTAAAAATAGATAAAAAAAAATGATATTGCATGCACGTGCTTAAGAAAATAGTCAAATACTAAAAAAAATCTAAATAACCTCATTTGTTAAAAAAATGTTAGAACTACAAAAAATTATACAACTTCTGCTACATAGGGTAAAAATTAAGAAATGGGAATTGCTCATAAAAAAAAAAAAAAGAGAGAAATGGGAAGAGAAATTAGAAGGAAAAGACATTGATCAACCCCATAAACTTCCCTTTTTACATGAACAATTCTACCAAAAATATGAGTCAATACCGCGTTAATTTAATGAGTCAAACTTGTCAGGTCTATTCAAAATTGAATGCAACTTCAATGTTAGCATCAACGTTGATGGGCATGGCATCCAATAAGTTCTCATGTTCACATATAAAATTTGAAAACTGTACCCCATTTCATTCAAGCTTCATTCGGCTTAGTGGTTGTCCTTCTTGTTCTAATTAATAATGGAGACTTTCGGTGAGTGGGCTTGCTTGTTCTTTCAATTGAGAAATATTTGTCCTACTTGTTGTCTATACATGGTAATAATACCGAGTAGGCCTGCTTGTTCTATCAATTGAGAAAGATTGGTCCTACTTGGTATTTTAACACACATACATACGGGGAAGCTTCATTCGGCTGAGTGGTACTTGTCCTTCTTGTTCTAATAATGGAGTCTTTTGGTGAGTGGGCCTCCTTGTTCTATCAATTGAGAAATATTTGTCCTACTTGTCAATACATAGTAATACCGTGGTTGCTTCATTCATTTAAAAAGTCAATACACGTCAAGTCATCAAAATTTAAAATGGAACTTAAATTTTACGGCAATATTTGAAGGCATATCTGAAAGCTCAAAAATGTGTTGAAAACACAAGAGCTGTTTAGACCCTCAAATTAAAGTTACGGCTTGGTTGATTTTACACTAACTTAATACTAAGTGCGGAATAGTGTAAACACAAGCGAATAAGCAAGACAACTACTCTAATCCATATTATAAGCAACACAGCAGTATAATGGAAATATAAAAGAGTAGGGAAGAGAGATGCAAACACAAGATAATCAAAGAGGAAATCGAAGTACTCGGCGTAAAACCTCTTCGCCGCCCTCCAAGCGGTAATCGATCCACTAGACAATCAGTTGGGATACATGGGTTAGCAAGAGACCCTCCAAGCCTAATCTACCCGATGTACCTAAGCCCTCCAAGCTCCTACTCCAACAAGGCTTCTCGGAATCGTGTCTTGTCTAGCTTTCCGGATCCCGCAACAAGCTCCATGTTGCATCTGCCATTCTAGGCTTCTTCCAATGCTTCCCAGCAGCACCAAAACCTCACTTGACACTCTCAAATGATGTGGTAAGTGTTTGGGCTATTAACCTCTCAAATGGTATAGAAATGGAGAGGTAGGAGATGAGGAAATTCCCAAAACAAATGTGTAGAGAATTGTAGGTATGACAATCTCTAACTCTCAAGTGTTTTAGCTAAGGTTTTCTCTCGGAGGCTCTCATCATCATTTGTGGGTAATGAGGGTACATATAGTGTGGGTGCAAAAAGTGTGTATCAGACTGGACAGGCTGGCAGAACAGAATGTCTCGCGGGTGTCTCGCGGGAAGGCCTTACCCACGAGATACTCGTGAGACACAGCTGTCTCCATCTGGCCTGACTCTTCGCATTCCAGTCATGTGCAAGGCACATGCTTCCTTTTGCGGGATGCTTAGTCGCGAGATACTCGCGAAACTTCTTCAGACTTCAGATGCTTGAGTCTTCACACACTCTCTCTCTAACACACAACCCTTACAATAAATTCCCACAACAAATACAGGGTACATAAGATTGAATAAATTTACAATCAGATTTGGCACGGAATAAAAGCCAACAAAATACATATTGGAAAAGCACAACTTTACAATATCAATCAAATATTGCATTAGCCAGTTGACACAAATAATGTGAAGACAAATTAATATTTAAAGAGCAAAAATTAATAATCACTATAGCAAAAGTTAAGAAAGAAATTATTGTCATACAGATGTTTATCTAGCCCCACCAAGTCGTCTATTTCTCACAGAGACATACTCTATACTTTGCAAACCTCTTCATACCACTTTCTCTTGTACCGAGCAACCAGGAAAATATGGCTGAACATGTCCTAAGTGTTGTTGTAGATGGAGTAATAGCCAGTGCGATGTCACTAGCTAGTGAGCGTGTCAATTCTGTGTGGGGTTTCAAGGAGGAGCTAGGAAAGCTTCAAGTCTCATTCACCAAAATTCAAGCTTTTCTACATGATGCTGAGAGAAGACAAGTAAATGATGAGTCTGTGAGGATCTGGCTACAGGAGCTTAAAGATGTAGCTTATGAAGCTGACGATGTGCTAGATGAGTATGACTATGAGATTCTTCAACAAAAGGTAGAGACTCAAAACAAAATGAAGGTACGCAGCTTCTTTTCACTCTCTAATCCCATTAGATTCCCCTTCAAGATGGGAAAAAGAATAAGGATCATCAACGAATCATTGGATAGAATTAAGACCGAGGTAGCTCTCCTTGGTCTTAGAGGGGAATCTGTGAACTCAATCCCCCAGATTGGTCTGGACCGAGAGACAGACTCTTTCATTGATGATTCAAAAGTTGTAGGGCGAGAAAATGATGTCTCAGAAATTGTCAACTTGTTGATTGGTGCAAACAATCAACAAGTTATCTCTGTCATTCCAATTGTGGGTATGGCAGGTCTCGGAAAGACAACTATAGCAAAACTAGTTTACAATCATGAACTAGTAAAAAAACATTTTGATGTGAAGATGTGGGTATGTGTATCTGAAAATTTTGATGTTAAAAGGATTTTAAGAGA